>VWZS01009920.1:1518996-1541477 GCA_013397075.1 Rhabdornis inornatus
GTTCTTTCTTTCTTTCCCCCCTTCCTTCCTTCCTTCCTTCCCTCCTTCCTTCCTTCCTTCCTTCCTTCCTTCCTTCCTTCCTTCCTAGCAATTTCCCCCTCTCTCACAAACAGGGTTTCAGTCCCTCTCTTGGACAAAAATAAGTGGCATCAGAAAGAAAAAATGCCTGATTTTTGTATAATTTCAGTTATGTCAGATTTTCCCCTAACACATATAAAAACTTTTGGAGCATGTTAGCTGTTAAGCCTCTGCTAAATTAGATTTCTCTCTTCCTCAGCTGCTTCTCCCCCGCAGTAAAGGCAGGGGACAACCTTTGTTCCTCCTGGAGACTGAAATTGCATCATTACAGGTGTTTCTGGTACCCTTGGCCCACAGGTAGCACATCCACAAGAGTTCAAGTGACTCTATCTTTCAAATGAGTACCTTGGACCTTGGGATAAGGTTCCAACCTTCTCACTAAAGATGGATGAGAAGTTCAGATGGGGACACCCCTCCCACACTGGAACATAAGGCCACTTCTGTCTCCTTTTCCCACTAAGTAGTAATGGCTACAGAAGACACCAGTAGCTGCACCCTCACGATCTGCTTCAAGATACACTTCTTGTCACCAGCACAGCAAATGGAAAGCCAAATATGTCACATAACTGCACTGATTCATCTGCAGAAAGAAGCAGGACTCGTTTGTCAGGTCATCCAGACATGAAGGTGTTCCTAGTGGTTGAAGCCTGGAAGGTTATTTTTTTTTTCTGCTTGGAAAACCTGAAGGAAGGGCAAAGTTGGTTATGTCCCTGTCTGAGAGCTAGCTTGGTTCACATGCTAAGATTAAAGAGCAGAATATGTAAAGGTTTGCATGATGGGTTCACACCCCAATTAGGAAAGTGTAAGAGAGCAGCAGAATTGTGTTCATCACTTCTGGAAAAAAAGAAAAAAAAGCCTTGATCACTCACTAAGAGCTTCCTAGGGCTATTTCTAACTCATCTTCAGCACAGTCCATCCCTTTCTCTGTGCACATCCTGATTTTGTGAATGCTGAATTTGTGCTACAGAAGTAAGCCTGGTTCACAGGGGTCAGTCATTTCCTACACCCCGTGCTCAGAAGTGGAAAGAGTTTGTCATCAGACAGCAAAGCACTAAAGACCTGTCAACACTTTCCAGGCAACAAGTTTAAACAAAGTCTTGTATGAAAAGCTTCCTGCCCTTGCCCCTCTCCTTGTGCATCTCTCAAAGGACATGCAAATAGTTAATACTCAATTACCTTGATAAAATTACACATCTCCACTGCTCTGCATGTTTCACCTCTTGGCTCAGTGAAAACAAACAAGACATCATTGCTGGAGTCTAGGTGCCTGCAAACATACAAATAAGGACCAGTAGTGCAGAACAGGAACGCATTACCCTTTCAAAGCTCTGCTGACACATGGGTCCGGGCTTCATTATCACCTCTGGAGTTTACAGCAGTGTATGCTATAATTAGAAGTGTGTCAGAACTCAGAGAGAGCACTGCAATCATCACTGGTCTCTGCTGGCATGAATGTGATAAGCAGCAGAGCATGAGGCAGAACTCCTATCCGAGTTCTTAAACAGGGATGAACTACCATCCTCTCCTCCTGTTTGAAAAAGACCATATTGAATGTTTTAAAGAAATCAGACTGGTCCATTCTGAGGAAGCCCTTGGTTAATGCCAACCTCCTGCCTTGAATTCAGGATGTTGCAAACAGGGCAGAGGGTAACAGGAGGGAGAGCAGACTGCAGTGAGAAAAAAAGAGTTCAAAATACCACTAAAAACTTAAAGAAAAACAACTGCAAAAAGCTGACCTCTCACATGTCAAGAACCATTTTCATAAAGGATTACACATATATATAAAAGGTTTTTATACAACTGTACTAATAGATTGTTAAATATGTATACTCAAATGTTTCCTGGAGTAGAACAGCTCTGCAGGAGTCATTCCTCACCCTTAAATATTCACAACATTTTGGCAGACTTGCTAAAACCGGAGCCCACATATTTTATTTTTTTTTCTTTTGTTGCAGCAACCTGCAAATCATTCTGTGCTTGTGCATTATTGATATTTTCATGGTCCTTTGCTAGCTTCAGGTGCTTAATAGTTTTGTGAAAGTGCATTAAACCCCAGTTTGTAACAAGCTTTTACACAACTGACATCCCAAAGAGGATTTTTTTTATGGGTTTCTTTAACTGCTTAAAGGCTGATTGCACACACTTATCTCTCACCACTGGAAGGACTATAAAGCTAAAGTGAGATTTTATATCCCCATTTCAGGACACTAAAAAGTATGGTGCTGTAATAGAAATGCTGACATTACCCAGTTATGGTGGTGCAACCTCTCTACCATAATTATGTACAGTTGGAGATAATAAGCACTGCTGATTCAGGAGAAATCTCTGATTGGGCTGGAAGATGGAGAAGTGCTGGATAATCTGTTTCCTGAGTGGCAACAGCAGGCCTAAAGAGCATAAACGGAGGAGCAGAGTCGGCAAGGAAACAACAACAAAGTCCAATCATGACTCCTCAGAGATGCTCTTACTCTTTTTGTTGTTCATGTGATTGCAAGACACCTAAAGGACTCATTCAGGGCTTGTCCTAAAAGGACATTGTGACATTAATCTGGAGGAGTGAGCAACACCAATGGCCAGGAAAGGTTTGATTACGCGACTGAGTCCCAGTCAAGAGAGCACAGAGCCCTGATTTTCAAAATAATTGTGTTCCTTTCTGGCCTTCAAAAAACCAAAACTCTGTGAAATAACTCAAGTTCACCACCAAAAATGAAGGAAAAAAAAGAAAAATATCTAAACATTCTTGTGCATATTAAAACTATCTGAATAACCTGCAAGAAATTGCCTTGAAATCTCTGATCTATGGAAAAAAGCCCAATTAGAACTGTTTCAATAAGTAATTTTTTTTTATAAAAAGAGGGATAAGGTCTCTCTACTCTTCCACTTTTTTTTACTCTGCTTTGAGAGATGGTGGGGAGGGGAGGATCAGACAAGACGAGAATTTTGGTGAAAACTATTAATTCGGTTCAATGTTTTCCTGTACTGTTTCTCCTACCATATTTAATTTTTTTAAACATATTTACACACTAAATTTCCTATTAAATGATCGTCCTCTCAAAAAAATGCTTGTTTGATTGATCCGAAAAGTTCCAAATGCATCACTACGACTGGCTCTAATTACTATTAATAAATACATAATGAACATTGATAAGATTAACAAACCATTCCAAAAATTTGTTACTATATTCGCTCCACAGCTGAAACTCCAAATTAGCAGTAATGCCAGCAGGCTATTAATACTCTGGGATTAACAAAGTGCAAGCAGATCATACAAGGATGAGCTTGAATATTGCCAAATAAAATACCTGGGCAAATATTTAGCGCAAAAGAAAAAAGGTGTAAGTTAATATTTGTTTGGCATGAGGTATTATGGAGACAGAGGAGTGGGAGTTGCAATATTTACTTGGAGGGAGGGAATGTATTGAGGCAGTGGAGCACAATGTCCTTACCCACGGCATGGGACAGAGTTGCTGAGTGTCCCAGTGGTCCCTTGATGCTGATGATTTTTAGGAGCATGGCTCCACATCCAGCTCCATGCCAGGGCTGGCAGCAGGTAAGGATATGGGAGAAGGGCCCTCCTGGCATGAAAGCCAGGCTCTGATGGGTTCAGGGGTCAAAGCTGCTGGGAGCTGATGGAAGCAGGATGTCACAGCACCTGTCTGAGCATCACCTGGACCTTCACTACCCCAGCAGGGTGGGGAGAAGGGTGCTTCCCTTTGCTGATCCCAGCCAGATGCCAGTGAGATCTCACAGTGCCCCACACACACCAGCAGCCTCTCCCCTCCTTGAGGGCACAGAGCCTGGTCCTGACCATAAATCAGCCCCTGTCTCCTTCCCATCCTCCCCAAAACCATCACACTCCTAGCACAACCTGCAGCTCTGTCTGCCCAGCTACCTGGCATCACCTACTGCTCTGCAGGAGAGGTCAGGGAGGAATACACACTTCCTGATTGGCTTCCCATTTGTCTGATGCCCTAAGGCACTCACAATTTAATAAGTTTTTCTTTTTAAAGTAAGTGGAATTGAAATAAATCCATACTGTTCGCCAGTTTCCAGCTTACATAATCAAAGTCAACTGTGCATTCACAAATTCCTCCCTTCTCTGCAAGCTAATCTGACAGTAGTGGGGGGGAAATAATCTCCTGTGGCACTGTCTTGATTTCCCCGGGAAAATAAAATGCCTTCAGTTTATAATGACTTAGTAATGAATTAAACATTTTGAAATCCATAAAGGAACCTCAATAATAAGATCTTTAAAAACTGCAGACACAGTCAAAGCAAAGACAAAAAAAAAATGAAGCTGAAATATGTTTGAAATTATGTGGAGACAAATCACAAAGACATGGATGTGATGAAGCAAGGCAATAGGTGCACCCGGGAGAGGGGGAGAATCCATTCACCAGTCTGAGTTGATCCATTCAGCATCCACTCCCACCAGAGACTGAACAAAACAAAGTTACTGCGGCCATAGTTTTCTCCTCTTATCCAAAGGACCTAACTGGAGTCTTAATATACAGAAATATCAGAGTTTTCAAACCGTTTTGTTTGAAAGTTGATACAGGCACCCTAGTTAAATCCAAGTTGGTGACTCCACCACACTGGGAAGTGCTGAGATCCAGACATTGCATGGCTTAAAATGGCTGCAGCAGCTCAAGGCTTCTGTAACTTACTGTGCATAACACCACCATGGAGCATAGGAGAAGGGTCTCATTCCTGGCTATACACTATTTTAAATTTAACAAAGCCAATGTAATTAGTCCCATGAGCACCCCTCCAGTAACAGCTTCAGCTCCCAGCACTAGTGAGCTGTATGCTATGCAGTAATTATGCTACCAAGCTGTCAGAGCCTCCTTATCTGCATGCAAATTAGTTCATATGCTATACATCTGCTGTAATGACAGTATTAAACCAAGAATTTTATAATGAAGCCATCCTCTTTATAGCAACATAGCACAATTACTTTATTAACATATTGCACATCTATGTCTGTAACTGCTCCCAGTCAAACAGATGAATTTTCCATTCCTCCATACAGCAAGATCTTCGCTTCTCTCCCTATATCTGTAAGTAAACACAAAGAACAGGAACAGGAATTTCTACATTCCCTTTGTATAACACCACTCATCCATTGTTTCACTGCACCAAGTGCCATTAAAGCATGACAAGGTGAATAAATATTCCATAATGCTCCAAAAGGTTAGGAGATGGAACAGTAATAATCAAATCAGCAGCTGTTTGCTCCCAGCCTTGACATCAATCACCAGCTTCTGTCAGGCAGGGGCTGCCAGCACCAAATGGAGGGGACCAGAGTCCCCTGAGCCCCCCGAGCTTTGTGCTCAGAGCAGGAAGGGATGGCGAGCAGAGAAGGACAGGTGAGGTGAGAAAAACCTTCACAAGGCAGGAGTGGGCAGTGCAGACTTGGTGCCTGGGAGGATTTCTGCCTGCAAGAGGTGTGCTGGTGGCAGCCCCACCACGGGCAGGGCTCGGGGGATGCGCAGGTGGGACCGCAAAGCGCGGCTGCCACTGACGGGAAAAGTTTGGTACCTTCCCCATCCCAGAGTTTCTTCTCAGTTTGTTTTCTAGAGGTTTGGCATACATTACAAAGCTTATTTACAGTAACTAATCTCAAATAAATAAAATTAATAGAGGACTTGATTATATCTCCTTGTGGGCAGTTGATGAGCTCTTCATTATTTTGTGAGCAACCACTCAATTCTTCTAGAATTAAAAATAAAAAAAAAAACCCGCCAGCCAACCAACCCAAAAACACACATAGAAAGCTACATGATCAGCTCTAAACCTTCAGTAGATCTTTACACCTATTTCTCAGTTTAGGTCTGTTTTTAACTTTCCAGCTCTTACCCATGGATCTGCACTCCTACCTTGCAAGGACATACCCTTGAGGCAGCTAGTTGCATCTCCAGGGTGATAAGGAAAGGTCATTTATAATAATGGGGAATATCAATTCTAGGACCTTATTCCACTGACTTAATCTGATACAGGTTATTTATCCTTTTGACCAACTGATTACTTCTTTAAAATCATCCTGGGAATAGAGCAGTTGTGCTTCATGGGCATCCTCCATGGGCAGGAACAAAGACAAGTGGAAGTGGAGGGAAAAAAAACAAAAAACCTTTTTCTCTTTTCGTGTTGTATTTCCCCATGCACCAAAAGGTGTAGATAGGTCTCTGCCCAAGTTTCAGCACTACTTTGTTCTCCATGCAAATCACCCCTTTCATCAATTATCTTAAAGCCATTTAAAAACACAACTGCCATTTCAAAGCCACAAGGAGATAGGTGAGAATTACCACGGACAGCAAAAGATGTTCAAATACTAAACAAATCCATATCTTCTCTTAAAAATCTATATTTACAGCCTTAAAAGCCCTGAGTACTGACACCACAGTGCATAAAACAAAAAACAAAAGAGCTAGGGAAAGGCACAGAGCAATGCTTCTTTCTCCCCTACAAAAGCTTGTTTTATTTTTGTCAGCATAACCTGTAGTTTGCTGGGTTTCTGTGAGATCAAATATTTGATCAGTTTATGAAAGGGATGATATTATGCGTTTGCCTGGGGGAACAGGGTCACTCGATTTCATGACCCCAGAGTTTATTTCAGTATTTGGCTCCCATGAGAAAAGTACTAAATTACTGTTTTCCTCTGGGAGAAGGGAACACAATATCAGAATACATCATAGTCCTCCTGCAGCTACTAACAAGATCTTCTGTAGCCTTTGACATCAGCTCATGAAATAATGCAACACAAGCCACCTTATTAGCACTCAGTGGGCACCCAACCAAAGGACTGTGCTTTCAGAGCAGCCACTGGTGCGAGGAGCAGCTCAGCCATGCCTGCTGGAAACCTCTTCTATTGCTGTGCTGCCATTGAAATCTTTGCTGCTGCTAAGAGAGGTGAAGTCCCTCAATGTCCACCCATCATTAGCTGCAGTGGAGCTGGGGGCACGGCCTGGGGGTGGCACTGATCTCACCCAGCCTTTCTGCTGGCAGGGCAGACACCTCAGACTGAGCCAGTGCTGCAGACTCAGACACAGCCACAGTCAAACCAGGGCACTGCTCACCCAACAGCCACCTCAGGATGAGCTCCAGGAGCATCAGTTTATCTGCACTGGCCTTAAAGGCCTTCTAGAGCACTAGCTCAGATGTGGATGTTTGCAGTCAGCTGAGATGAATGCTGCCTTGGAGCATAACCCACCCAGCATCGTCACCCCAGTGCCACCAGCCTGGCTGTCTCATGGCCCTGAATTTTGCTGTCAATCCTTCCTTATCACTGTAAATCCTTCTGCATTTCACCTGACAGACTCAGCTTCTTCCCTCTGTACCTGAGATGGTGCATCCACCCTCCTCTCCCTCTTCCGTCTCTGCTCCTGTGTCTCTGGACACTCTTTCAAACTTGGATACGGTTTGTTTTTTCAGATTCACTGGTACATTCTCCATCACCTCCCTCTCCCATCATCCCCATATCCATGATGCCACAGGACAGTTCTCTCTCCACCTTCTGCCATCTCTTCCAATCTCCAGGTTTCTTCCAACAACTGAATCAACCACGATTCTGCCTTGGTAGCTGAGTTATCATTGCTTCCTTACACTTCTGTTGCATTATTAAAGAAGAAATTCTGCCATCAGCACACTAATCTGCTAGGAAGTAAAACCACATGGAAATCACCTGCAAGGTGTGCTATTTTAGGTGGGACTGCTAATGTAGGTCAAGTTTTATTTTAAAAATTCCTACTGATACAATTTGGAAGGAAAATCTTCTCCTCTGGGTTGCATCCATGTTTATTAAGAAGTCTCTTATGAATTCTGAATTTTGAATCTTCCCACCATTGTCTTTAAATGAAAAAAATCACATAAGCATATGTAATTCTCACTGTGTAGGAAGCCAACTCTATGCTCTCAGCCTATGCATTTTGAGTGATATTCAAGAAAATGAAAATCACAGTTTTGCATTGAAAAAAAAAAAGAGTAAATTTTGACAGTGAAGAAACACCCAAAACACTTGAGAATCAGCTCAGGATCACTTCTTGATCCTGTTACAATTCTGTCTGCCCAATTCACTGAGATAAGTATCATGCAGGCTTCTCTTATAAGCAAATCTCCCCAAAGCCCATTCTACTCTGGGTAGCCAGTCCTTGAAGAATTTAACAGTTTTCCACGAAGCTCTGGCATTTTCCCTCCCTCATGGTAGCAACATTGCTGCATCTGGGAACTTGCAGTCGCACACCAGGCCATAGAAATCCTGCAGAAACACCCTGAAATATTGAAATACTGAAGTGACCTTGTTTTTGAACATATGATAATTGGCTTCATGTGTACATGACCCACATTGAAACTTAGTGTATGGGCTTTTTTCATTCTTCCTTTTTTTTTAAAAAACATTTGAGATTGCTATTGCTCCTGAGCAGAGTATAATCATTAGAATATTTTAATTTTGTAATTAAAAAATGGGGAAGCCAATCCCAAACTGGGAGTAAAATGACTGCACTTCATAAAGAAGAGCTCTGACAAGGGATAAAGCAATTTATTCACTCCTTCTTCCTTCACCTAGAAATTAAATACTTCACAAAAGATCATCAGCAAGACACTCAATTTGTAGACACTAATAACCTTGGCAGTGTCCTTGCAGAGCAGAACAGCTGTTGAGTTGATGGGCACCACGTCCCAGGAGGGAAAAGCTCCAGACTTCTCCACTGTAAATGCTATGGTTTGCTGCTTTTCAGGCACTCCTGCTTTGAGCCTTGCTTGCAAGACAGCCCTGAACAGGAATATTGCCATCAACATTTCTAACTGCTAAACTGAAAAATTGCTCAGTTCTGGCATTTGTTTTAAGGGTATTTAAATCCCAGCAAGCAACCCTTGTTCCTTTCAAAAATTAAACAATAAAATGTGAGTTTTTCTGAGATTTTTCAAGTGGTGAAATTCAGCTACCACCATTTAGCACTGACCAGAGCCCAGCTGTGCTGCAGCACCTCACTGCAAAGTTTCCTTTAGACCAACTGTGCAATTAAATATGGTGAAATAAAGGAGGAAAACTCATTTCTCCTTGTCTATGCATTGGGCTAAATGCATTCACATGCTCACTTTCTGCAGCTCACCTGACTGTTTGCTTCTGACTGCAACATCTTCTTGACAAAGATTTTACATGGGTCTCCCATCCCTCAGCAGAGAAAGAGAAAAAAGAATGCAACATCTTCCTTGGGCACACTGGGGAGCCCAGCAGCCTGTAAACTTTACGTGGAGTCTCTGAAATCCTTTTTCCTGCTGTGCTTTCCCAGACTGGTGTTTACAAGTGTGGGTAGGGACAGTAAAACAGTGTCAACCTCAAAAGATCAAAACCCATGACTTTGAAAAACTGGTCTGGGCCTGTGATTTCCAAATTCCCTTTATCTGCTGTGGTGTGTGCTCGATGCTTTGTACTGTTAGCAAAATAAGCAATGTTGAGAAGAGGAATTTTGAAGGGCTTCTCACATCCTATCTATAACCATCCCCAAAGGGCAATCCTAGCTCGTTTTTCCTTTTAATCTTGCCAGAGAAGAAAGGCAGCTTGCACCTAGCAACATCTACAGAAAGCCATATGGCTCAGGGTGCCAGGGACTGCTCTTTTCCCCACACCTAAACGAGACTTTACCAGGTACATGACACACAAAGTTTGTCTACAATCCTGATTCCAAATAAGAACACATTTTAGTAATTACACTGCCAATTAGAGTTTTGGTATCTCACACGGGGCAAGTTCAGGCAGAAGACACTCGGAAAGACACAGACTTAAATCCAGTTTTATAATTCCACTTCTAAGGCCTTCAGGAAGTTGGATTATTTTAGTAGAAACC
Source organism: Rhabdornis inornatus (assembly GCA_013397075.1). Classification (NCBI taxonomy): domain Eukaryota; kingdom Metazoa; phylum Chordata; class Aves; order Passeriformes; family Rhabdornithidae; genus Rhabdornis; species Rhabdornis inornatus. The sequence goes on from VWZS01009920.1 coordinate 1,528,920, forward strand.
TGAGAGGTAAAAGCAACAGTTCTGCTATTGTTTATTACCTTGTGTGAAGTGATTAATGCAGCATTTTATTGTCTCAGTTGCACAAAAGAACTATGTGCCAACTCTTCCAGCTGAGGAAAAAGCACCATGTTGCTTTGAAATTAAAAACAACATGGAAGAGTGCCAAGGGTGAAAGGTGGACAAAATCCAAACTTCCCTCAAGCAGAAGGAATGAAAAAGTAGAGCTATGGCAAAAAAACTCTTTCTACCTTTGCTTCTACTGCTTCTGAATTTACAAGAGAATTGTGGTAAGCTCATTGAGAGCCCAATTGACAATCATTAGAATAATAAAATCTTAAGGGGTGGGATAGACCTTAAAGATCACCTAGTCCCAAGGGACTAGGTCTCACTAGACACTTCCCACTAGAGCAGGCTGCTGAAGGCATTATCAATCCAGCTGTGAACACTGCCAGGGTTGGGGAATCCACAGTCCCCCCAGGTCACCTGTTCCCAGCACCTCACCACCATCACAGTAAAAATCAACCCAGGTGTGCATCATGGCAACTGAGAAAATCAAAGACAATCCATTGAGAAAATCAAAGTGGAATCTCTTTCCTAAATAGAGAGGTCTTTAAACACTAGTTAATATGAGACCTTAATAAGCCAACACATGCCCTTGTCTCTTACATATAGCTATTTTATGTTGTGGAATATCCACTGACATCTCAATCCATCCACCAGCAGTGTTTGCTCCACCCATCCTACTCCTCTGCTCACAGTAACACAGGTGGGCAGAGGGGGTGAGCAGCCATCCATGCTACACTGTGTTTTCCCAGCCTTCTTTGTCCACAATGGTCTAAAACCCAAGGCCCCTCTTGGCAGCTGCTGGCTTGTCAAGGAGCCAGGACCACCAGCTACTGTCCAAGAGGTTGTTTCACAGAGTCCCTTTCTGTGCACATCAGTTTGCATCATATCTTGTTGTCAATCTTGCATATTGATTTTGTGTTTAGTGTCTACACACCCAGCACAGCTCTGTGCCCTTCTCAGGCTACCCCACACTATACTAAGAAGGAAAAACAGTGTGTAAATCTGCTGGCCAACATGCACAAGCTGTCTTTTTCAGCTTTAAGTTAAAGCATGCTAGAACCAACATCAGTGGGACTCCTCAGCTGTTACAGACACACATAACCTTTATTCATCAGAGCCCATCTGGAGACACAGAGGCCATTCCCAGCACCAGTCTACTGCAGCCCTCTGCAGCTTTTCCTTCTTCTGCACTGGTGCACAGAAAAATTAGAAAGACTCTGGTTAATAAAAATACATGCACTGTAACAGAACATGCGATATAGGAACTCAGTAGGAAATAATCAAACACTAAAAAAAAAAAAAAAAAAAAAAAACCTTTTAAGTGTGACAGCTCTCAAATCTGATTGCATAGCTCTCTCTCAAGTCTAGAGGTGGGCCTCTCATAGAGTAGGTAAAAATTTCCATGCTTCAGTACCATAAAGCTCTTGTTTCTTGAGCTCTCTAGAAAACCCTTTCAAACACCCAGCACCTTGGCATCTAGAAGAGCTGTGCTTGGTGTAGCATAAATCCACACCCATCCTGTCGTCAGCTCTGACACATTGAATTTTGTAAGAAAAAAGGAGGATTTCCCAGCTACCTGAGTGATATTAGAAATATGTGGCATATTAATTTCTGGATAGTAGAAAAGAAGAACTTTCTCTTGCTGGACATGGAATTTTTTTTTTTCTTTTTAAGCAGAAGATGTCACAAGCTAAAAGTTTAGCTGAGATGGTGAATTCAAGTATACATGATAAGTGTATCTCAGTTATCACGACCACATACTTTCTATACAAATCACATCTTTTACGTTTCAAAATCATATTTAATACAGAAAGGCCAATCTTCTCTGAAATCTAGGATTGATTTACATAATGCACCTTTAAAGTCTCTTTTTTATGTGTTAATTCCTGTTAATAAAGAAAGATGTTGCTGGCACAGATTTAAGCTCAATATATTCTGCTATGCTCTCCCTAAAAGACTACAGCAAAACTCTCATAAAATAACTATTTAGGAGCTACATGGAGCTTCTTTCTGATCATGAGTCACTGTGGAGACATAACCTATGGATCATGCATAATTCACTGCTCATTTGTCCCTGTAAAGACTGGGGGGAAAATAAAAGGGGCTGGTGACAATCCTGCAGCAAAGGCAGGGCTTTGGATTCACCTCAAAGGATGCCCAAAGGTGCTCACCTCCCACTGCACCCAGCTGCTCCTGGAATTCACTGGCACTCGGGCATTGCAGCAGAAACCTTGGCACCTTGTCCTCTGCTCTTACTTCTTCCACATATGTTGTCTTCAAAAGGCATTTTAAGACCAAAGGATGAGCCAAAAACCTGGGGGAGGCTTTTGATCATTCCCAGCATGGAAGGTCTTATGTGGCATTCCCAGTTTCTGCAATAGCAGGAAATACAGCAGCGCTGTTGCCATTGTATGTCTTTATATCTAAAGAAACATATGCTCAGAATTCAAATGAGAGGATTCACACTTTACATAGACTGGGTTTTCTTTAATGTTTCACTTCCTCCTGTCCTCTCTTCTTCAGGTTTAAAGGAATCCCTCCTTGAAGCAATCTTCTATAGGACACAATTCTGTTCTGAACTCTATTATGCATTATAACTTGGTATATTAAAGTGGCTAAAATTCTGGAAAAGTTCTAAAAGAAACTGGTGCTGAAGTTGCTCAAGACTATAACCTACACTCACTGGGCAATAATTTATGGACTACAAAAGCTACTCAATCCTCCATTTTTCCCAATTATTCCCAACACACACTCCACACAACAAGATTAACATAAAATCCAGGCAACATCAGAAAGCTATAACTGTTTACAATAAATCAGCCACTTCTTCATTAGGCTTTGCACAGTTCATAGCATTTCCTTTCTGGAAAAATCATGACTAATTACTGTCTACCTTCAGAAACAAAACTATCAGTACCATTTCCACGGGGATCATTTCTGAAATGGATTTCTAATAACGTGCAGGTTAAAAGGTTTTCTTGTTCTCCCCTTTCTGCATCCAGCCTTCAAACTTTATGGTCCCAATGACACTATGAAAGGCACATGTGCTTAATAACAAAACTTGTAAAGAAGCATGTCTTAAAACATATAACTGCAGGTTTAAATATAGAACAGACATGAACTTGGGCACTCATGTAATACAGAGGAACAGGTTCTATTTATTCCCCCAGCAGGCAGCCTTAGAACAGGAATAACTGAGGCAGCAGATAAAGGCTCTTATCCTGGGCTGGTTGTATGTAGCACTTCATCAGGTCTCTTAAAGGCACTTTGCTAAAGTAGAGATGCATTGCTATCCCTGTTTTACAGAAAAGGAAAAGCTTCCCAAGGTTACAGAAGAAGGTCACAAACACATATCTGTATCTGCAACTGCCACCTACATCCCTGAACTACTGTGCTTTGCCCATTAAGCTACACTCCAAGAGCTTCACAGACTGAGTATTTATGTAAACATTTGACTTGGTTTCTTAACAAACCTAACAGAACTCAGTCTTTTACCTCCTAAGTTGAATTGAATTAGGCCAACCTCTAATGTGCCCAAGTGCACAACATTGATGGCCCTGATTTCTCTCTCTAGAAATGCAGGGACTCGTAGCATTACTTCTGCATAAATTTGGAGGAAGTACAGATGGCCCTGATGCATCTCACTTAAACAGGAAGACCAAGAAATATTTCAAGTCCTGACAATCCAAATTTAGGTAATGCTTGCTACATCTCAAGGTGGAAGACAGGAGAGAGATTCCTGATTTAATACATTCACATCATCTCAGAGCCTTCTCTTGGAGGAATAGCACGAAACACCATGACACAAGTTAGGGTGATGCATACAGCAAGCCAGTCCCCCCAGAAAAAACATCCTGTATTTCCCTGTGAGGGAGGTGACACCCAGAAGATACCATCCTATGTGGACCATATCTGTCCCCATACCTCCATCACAACAAAACCTGGTTTTCAGGTAACATTGCACTCCGTCACACGAATTTTGGCGAAACCATCTGCAGATGGGAGTCCCTGCTGACCTCCAGAGGCAAAGAGAAGCCTCAAAGCATGTCTGATTGGAAGAGTCCAGATTAAATGTTCTTTCTGGTGACTGTTTTATTTGGTTACCTTTACTGTCCCCTCTGCTTCTCTAGCAGAGCACCAGCATGGCAGAGCAAGCTCAGACTGAGCATTGGAAGGCTTCAGAGTTTTGCAGCTGCCTCTTCGTCTGGTTTTCCCTCCTGTGCCTCAGTTTGGTGTCTTGTTTTAAATGGGAAAGCCCAAAGACTTCATTTTTATAGAGTGCTTGAACAGTCTATTTGATGTAAAGCTCATTTTTCAGAGGTGTCAAACACCTTGGCTCCCACTGAACTCAAATACATCGTGGCTCTGAGCGCCGGGGCCGGCACAGCCAGGGAGCCAGGCAGAGCACACTACTTGTCCCATGAAGGCCACCTGCATGGCACACAAAAACTAGCAGTACAGTTTTTTTAGATGAGGCAACTCAGACCAATACAATGAGTGTGTGGCTGGAAGTGACAGATGTGGTGAAAACGCTGAAACGTTCACTCCAGACTGCTGTCCAAGGGTGAGTGCAGCCCTTATTTACAACCCTCTGCTACACAGCTCAGCCACTGAGGTTAGCCTCTAAACTTCACAAAACTTCACTTGGAGGGCTGCATTTTCTAGGGGGTTTTATTCCAAAATACAGCAGAGAACCGAATGAATGAATAAGCAACAGCTTTCATGGAGGAAGCAACTGAGAACCACTTGCTCCTGCCCAGGCTGCCCTGCCTGGTTCTGTGGTGACAGCATGGAAACATAAAACATAACTGCATTCCCCACAAACTCACATCTCCCACGGCAAAAACTCACACTGACAGCACCAGGGCACTCAGAGGAAGTGGCTGCAATGTTAGCATTCACCAGGAATCATTCCACAAATAATGGAGCTACTGTTCCCACTTCCAGGCGGGAGAAGCACATGGCACAGGAGCACCCACGCCGAAAGGGTGAACTGACAAAGGCACATCCAGCACACTCAGATTATTAACAGTGCCCTACTAGGAAGCAGTGGGGAAATAGGACACTCTGGACTCTCCAGAGATCAGATTCTATTTTCATGGCTAAGTTTATGACTACAGTAAGGTATTTAAGCTGCCACACCCAGCGGTAACTAAGGTTTACATGGTTTATGAGGTCAGAGAGGATTTGTCTCATGAATTTTTACATCTTGCAAGCAATCTCACTATTCTGAAAACACGGGCACAACTGGTCATGGCAGTCAACCAAACAACAATATTTTTTCTCCCATATAAAACAATTTCTGACATACTCAATTTTATCCAAGACCCAGAACACTTTTTCAAAAGCAAAATCACTACATCTTGACAAAACAGGAGAATGGGAGGAAACACCTTGTGCAGTCACCCTCAGCAGACAGGGACTGGGAAATGTGGAATAACCCCTTCCCATCACACACAAGCAATTTCCAGATGGAACACATTCTTTGGAGAAGGCTGAGCGAGAGCACACGGTCAGAACCCACTTGCAGTAGAAAAACAGTTTGCAATCTCGATTACAAAGTTGCTGTTATGATACCATAATACACTTTTTAAGCAGCTCATTACCAATTTATTAAACATTAGGGCTTCTTTGAGACTGCTGGAGATTATTGTTTAAACTGCTATTTAAAAGTGTTCAGACTCACAGCATGGATAATTCATTCCTATGCCAATACAGATACACATATGGGGGGTGTAGAGCTGTATTACAGATTTTTTTGAAAAAGTGGTTTTGCACGCAAAATAAGTGCTCCTTCTCACATCTGGACCATGAACTAGACGAAATAACTTCCAGATAACAAACCATAACTTACCGGAGCACTAAGTGGTACCTCTAAATAAACATAAATATTATTTTGACCTTATACAACAATAAATAAAGCCATTAATACAGACAAGTAGACATGTCTCCATGTTCCAGGAGATGCCAGGCCATCACCTTTTGAAAGGGTCGTGTGGCTTTAGAGAGAGGTAACAACCTCATTAAAGCCTTTAGACTGTCTGGAGATTTTCTCATTTGTTTGGGCTGAGACTTTTTTTTTTTTTTTTTTTGGTAAAGGATTAACAGAAGAGGAGCAGTGCTTCCTCGTCTAAGTTCTTATTTTTAATAAGAAAAATAAATATTAATTAGAATACGAACCAAGAGCAGTCCTGCTGAAGTGGAATTTTTTTTTTTTTTCAGAGACTGGGTAACCATGGAGTAGAAGGTTGCAATTAATTTACTTATACACCAGGAACTTTCAGTAAAGAGTGGTCAGTTTGAACTTTGGGCTCAGTAATGAGGTCTCCAGTTCCCTCTTTGACAGAATGAAGCACAGCAGTGCTGCATGACTCCAGTTAGCTTCATTTTATAATTACAAGTCTGTTCTTCACTATTTTTCCCCAGCTTAAATACCACTTTTTCAAAGCAATGCTGAGTGAAAAAAGAAATGGAACCAATTTTAATGAACTCATGCAAATATAAGCCTGGTGAAATGAAATCACAGACCTAAGCAGAATACTGCATTGAACACATTTGTATGTTTTATGCTAAGCTCATCTAAATTTGAGTAATTGGACCTAATTTGGCAATCTGCACAATCCGTTTGCAAACTTCCACCACTGAATTTTAAGTATGAGCCTGGAAAATCATTAACATTTTTATTTATCATGGTGGCCCCGATCCAGCACAGTAGTAAAATCTATGTTTGAATGTTTTGAATGAGGTCTTAGCACACGCACAGCATCCAAGAGTTATCAGGAACTCTAATTTCAGAGAAAAGTCACTGATATGTTCAGATCACATAATTTTAATCTCAAATCTCGAAAGCTTGGGACTGGGAGCCTTCTTCCAAAAAATCCACTATTTTCATCCCTCCTCCATGCCACACTATCTGAAAAATATTCCTCAGATCAGAAAAGTTGCTCTATTGCTTTTCATCTCCACCCTTTCTTCTTCTCCAAGAAATTCCCTTACCTGCTCTGTTCCCCTCTCATGCAGATGCTCACCCAGTCCTTCTCCTTTTAGTTTGCACTGAGCAGTGCATGAACTGGATGTGCTTTCCATGCTCCAGGAGCAGGGTGGTAGCTCCAATCCAGTTTATTAAAGATCAGCTCTCCCATACTCCCCCCCACATGTGTTTTGGCTGCAATGAGGGTTATTTTTAATTTGTGTCTCATCTTCATTCAACAAAAAACGCATTATAAAAATGTTCTTGCTCCTTAAAATATTTAATGGGAAAGAAAATTGTTTCCCATTCAACTGTGTTCATTGCCTATTTTTTTTCTGAAGTCATCTCTGTAAAGAGAAGCCAAACCACAATTTTCCAGGTGAAATCTTCCAGTCTGAATTTGGACCAAAGTCTGTATCCATTGCAATGGGAAGATTCACAGCATCCCAGCAAATTACTCAAATCAGGGGTGTAAGCAGCCTGCACTGGCACCACGAACCCTCTCCACACAACCAGAACACCACCCCTTGACTATGGCTGTGTGTCAGTAAAGCCATTTTACATCACAGGTATAGCCAAGATCTATTAAGGCAGAACTGGGAGAGATCACATGCAAGTTTAGTTTCTCTCCATGTGTCCTCAGGAAACGTGTTAATTGCTCACAGCTCTAACACAGATTTTTAATGCATCTGCAAGATGCAACAACACACACTGAGGGGAAGATCTGATTCTTTTCTGAGTGTAATTGAGGGATATTCAGTATATTTCAGCATCATGGCTTTACGCCTTCTCAAGCCCCCTTCTGCTATCCACCATTTTTCTCCCACTGGCTGGACTGGATCCTGGGTACCCAGCCATCACTGGTGTGGCAGGAGGAGCTCACTCCCACACTTGGCCAGGAAGCTCAGCTGTCCTCAGGACTCCACACAGGGAATTCTGTATCAGGACAGGCTGGTGGAGGATGGGTGTTAACTTTGTGTCATGATGAGCAAAATTGGCAGCCCAGCATTTTGAATCCCAACACATCCTCCCTCCTTCATCTCTATCTCAAATCAGTTCCTTATACTGGATCACAAATTGCTGCCACAAATTAGATTCCATATTTTTGTAGGCTGGCTTAAGAACTGTGACTTGAAGCAATGTGATTCAGGCAAGAATTCAGAGGAGCTATTCCTGGGGATCTCCCCACATCAGAACTTCTTTGCACAGGATTCATTTTGCTCTCAGGACTTTCACAGTATAGTCAATTACAAAGACCTGCCTGCTCTTTTACCGTTGCCGTGATATTGCTGTAGTCAAATTCTCTCCAATTAATCTGAGTAGTAAAAATCAGACCTTTTATTTTGTAACAGGAGAAAAATTTAAAACTTATTCAGCTCTGACACATTTAATGCAAATTGCTGCTTGGGTGGAGAGAAGGCTCTGGTGGAGAAAAGCTCATGTCAGCTCCATCTGTAAGAACACAGGTCGTGCACAACAGCATCCCACAGACCTAAGTCTCTTTAAAAGGCATAAACTCACCAACCAAAGCATGCTTTATGTTGAGGACATGCTGCTCTTTTGACCAGGGACTAGCAGGCTGTCACTAGATGGGTGAAGAAGAAATTACCAGCTGCTCAGACAATACTAAATCCAAGAGTATATCTTCTTTTAGAAGCTTTTCCCTGTGACTGCATGACAAGCAAAGTTCCTACACCTTGACAACTCATTCACCTCAGCGTGTCAGCTTGTAGAGAAAGAGCTGTGGTGGTATAAAATTGGTTTGGAATGGAAGATGTCACCAGAACTGAAGTTTCAAAATGCACCTGAGCAACAGTGCTCTCTTCACTGCTGAAAAGAGAACTGAGACCTAATGAGGTTTAAAGGAAATAGGAACTACTAAAAGATAATTGGTCAAAACCATTTTTTAAGCCACGACAAACACTGTCACATCTGAGGGAAGTGAATTTCACCAGCTGGCATAAGCTTAAACCAAGTATGGTGCACTCCCTTCAGCTTAGGCTTGTGCTTATCAAGCTCTGAAGTCTGATCCTTAAACCTGATACAAAATGCTGAGACACTCTTCCCTGACAACAAGGGCTCAGTCAGGTGTCTTTATTAATCACAGCTAACAAATATTTTAATTCTGGGACCTTTGGGAGGAAGGGGTGGAGTGGGGCTCTGTGCCTTGCTCCATACGAGGAGATGACAACTGAGATCTGCAGTGCCTGATTAATATTTTATGCTGAGATCCACTGGGTATGCAGTGTAATTCTGGTGGCTTGTTTTGCTCTATGTTTGCTGCATCTCCAATGCTATTTGCAACAGCTTAGTGGAACAACAAGAAAAAGAGGTTTAATTCCCACAGGACAGCATTGGCTGACCTCTCTCAGTGCTCCATGTAATTCAGAGGGAGCAGCCACTAAACAGGAACTGAAAGTGCTCTGCAACTTTTTAAGGGGAATAAATGGCACCACAGATTTACATATAGATAGCATTTCAGAGAACAATGATGTTGATTTCTTCTGCTTAGCACTTATCTACCAGGTTATCCTGGTAGCCAGAGGATGAGCCTGCAACAGGGCAGTGCGGAAAACACATCTCTGTGTCATCACCAACAGGTCACTGCACTGGCTTTAAAATAACATTAAAACACAGTGTGGTCAATTAAAGCAAAATGCATAACCTTCAGAACAGTTCTACATCTGGGGACCTCACTAAGACTTTGCAGAAGTCTCTGATCTGAATTTTTAGTGAAAAGATGACTACTGTAAGAGAAAATCTCACATTCTGAGGATGGGCACAGTGGGGTTTGACCCACGCTCAGGAAATCACTGCATCCCAAAGCAGTCCAGATACCACCAACACTGGCAGACTGCAGCCCTGCTGCCTTCAGGGGATGCAATAGTAAAGACAGCTGTTCTGAATCAACATCATCTTAACACATCTCAGAAAGCTTTCTGGTTTCATTGCACTATATGGATGGGGTGATTTTTTCTTTTATTTCCCTGCTATTCAAAGATCTTTAATAGAATATCACTCAAACCCTCCCATTCTCTTAGGAATTGGAGTGATGTTTGCAATGAACTCTGTCATCAGAAGGTATGTGTCAGGGAAAGACTGGGATATTTCTAGATCTCCAGTCTCTTTATGCAGCTTAATGCTAATGAAAGGAAACCATTTTTTGCACACAGTGAAAGGGAACAGATGGTGTCACAGTTCTGCTGTGGCATTTAAGCAGAGTGACAACCTATACAGCAGATCATCATCATGGGTGAAACTCTTTTAGGTAGTCGCATGGTGGGTTTGTTTGTTTTTTTTATCTACTTATTACTATCCAGAATCTTGAAAAGCTTTTTCTTTCCATTTTTTTTTTAATTAAAACCTAAGAAAATGGTATGATAACCTCACCATCCTACAAAATGCCAGAAGACACATGAAGACCAGTATTTCAAATACACTGTGAAGGGACAGCTGAAACACAGCACCTCATATTGCAACCTGGCTTTCCAATCATGTATCCATCCAGACACCAGTCACTGGCGAGGAAACCAACAAGGGCTTAAAAATGACACTGTCAATCTGAAAATCACTGTTCTGTCTGAAAACTGGTCCTAGCTTTAATTATGCCTGCAAGGCAGATGACAGCAGAAAAGAGTTGTTTTTTTTTTGCTTTTTAATAACTTTGTATTTTACACTTTTGGTTTGCAATATTCTATGTGCAGTTCACCTCATTGTTTCATTTCTATGTTTACCTGCTTTCATCTGGGAGAAAAACAAAGGCAAACAAAAGGCAGATAAAAATCATAGTCAGAAATTTACCCAGAAATTGGAAAATGAAAAATGCCTTTCTACCCAATGATTTGTTGCTGCTGTTGTTTTTAAATTGATAGTTGAATTATTTTGACCCTACTGATAACTGAGTCAGACTTATGTTTTCATGTGTTAGCAGAAGCATCTGAATCCCCACTGTCTCTGATGAGACAGTCCAGAGACAACCTGAAGTTTCACAAATTTTACTGTTTTCATTCCTTCAGATTCCTTTCAGCTTATTTTAACTGCCTGCACGAGTATTTTAGAGTGCATACCACTAAAAGCAACAGATGACATGCTCATCCACTCCATAATTCACACTGACAATAGCCAATCTCTGCTCAGCCCATATCCCACAAGAAAAGGGATTAATCAGGCAGCGACATCCTGAACAACAAAGCTCAGGCTGCTGGGTTGGGGTTTAGATCCCTCCAGGAATGGCCTGGACCCACTCCACTCTCTCTGAATCCCTGGAAAATATTTGCACGATGACACTCCCATATTCCCACAGGGATGAATGATGTGCATCCAAAGCTATCCCGCTGCAAGCCTAATTTTAGTTTTAACAATGAGATAGAGAAAATCAGGCTTTAGATACAGCCCATATTGGCACGTTGCAATATGCAGCATGCTCAGTTCTGGCTGTGAGGGCCAACAGCCATCAGGCTGTGAAGCCAAATTTATGAATTCAGGTATGAGCTGGCATGGACTGAGACTCAGGGAAAGCAGAGCAATACAAGCACCCTGAACTAAGTGCTCTGGTCTCCAGTGGGTGAGTGCTGCAGGTACTGTGCTCCCCAAGTCTGTAAAACAGCAGAGCCTGAAACTGAGGTCTGATATAAAAGAGATGCTCCACCCTCCAGCACAGGCAACCAACAGCTTAAAATCACCCCCATTTAGCCAAGATCTTGACTTATATGTATTTGTGGAGATAAATAGCAGTTCCTCAAGCAAAAGGGAATGCCAGGGCTCTCTCAGAGCCCTTCCCACAACACAGGAGGCATTAATGCCACCACAGCAAACCAGCTGTGACCCCAAAAGTGGCAATACTTACAGGAAGCACTGCACATAGATACATTTGGGGCAGAAGCACTTAAAGTAGGGAAAAGTGGGAAAATATTCACAGTGAGTGAATTCTAAGCTCATTCACAGAAGTTCCTAAGGTGTATCCTGCTGATTAGGATGGAGGGACAACACCTTCCTCCGAGGAGAAATGGACCACTCGGGTTTTAAGGCATTTACAGGGCATTTCTCGGATGTGTCAGGTAAAACCACTCGTGTGCTCCAAAGCACCCAGGCTCTTGCTGCAGAAACGCAACAGCTCTTACACAGCAAGTGTGAAGCGAAGAAGCAGAAAGAGACTGTCAGTAAATAGGGTTAATCCCTGCAGGTAATACCCCTTCCCGTTAAATTGTGCAGCATTTTCCAGTCTGCAGATTCTCAATCCCATTTAACATCTCTGTCACGCTGCAGGCAGACACATCGGAGCTCTCCCTACCCCCCATGGCCGTGCCCCTTCCCCAAATTTCTGCAAAGCTGTTTGTGCAGGCAGCAGCCAGTTAAACCAAGGGCTGCTGGTACTACCCCGGGAAGCTGGAGGGGGGCGGGTGAGCCGCACAAAAGATCTCCACACAAAAGGCCATCCTTTTCATCCCTTTTTCTTCTTCATTTTCTCCAGCTGAGCCATAGCGTTATTTAATCAAGACTTAAAAATAGATGCAAATGTGGGA
>VWZS01009920.1:1541527-1667232 GCA_013397075.1 Rhabdornis inornatus
CAGCATCTATTTTAATGCAAAGAATCAAATTTGGTGGGTGAGGGGATGTGGGGAGCCTTTAACTCTCATCTTCCCCCCTGCTTCCAAACCCGCGTCTCCAGCGCTCACAGAAATCCATGCAGCATGCTACAGATATTTTCCTTTTTTTTTCTTCCCCCCCCAGGAGGAGACGTAAAGGGCTTGACTCCAAAGAGGACAGCGAACATCCCTGCATCCCCAGCAGATAATCATATGAAAAACATGGCTGGCTGGTGCATCGACAGATGCAAACGAGGGAAAAAAAAAAACCAAAAAAACCCACAGACTTAGCCTCATCCGCAGCAAAATTAAAACGGGGAGGAGAAGGGGAGAAAGGGAAATAATTGTGGCTGTGTAACATGGCTGCACGATTTTCAGAGGCTGGCAGCTTGCAGGGAGCAGTGGAAATGTGTGTCTGCTCCGGAGGGAGCTGCTCTGGCACCCCTGCAGCACAGCCCTGCATCCCGCTCTGCATCCCAGCCACCACCGAAACACCGCCACTAAAACAGTTTTACCTGATCAGTGCAACTTCACGGCAGCCGGAGGTAGGGATCCTAGCAGAAATGCAGCAAGGAAGGGAGAAAAAAAAAAATTCTGCTTGGATTCTTCTGGCAGTCCACAGCCTCATCTACATGCATCTGAGCGAGCCCTTTCCAGCAGCTGCTTCTTTTATCAAGCCCACAGGCACAGCAAATGAGCCCGGTTAGACAGTTCAGTCAATGTGGGCTATTCACAGCCTGGCTGCTGCAGGAGCCCGGCTTCTCCTGTCCCCTGTCCCCGGCTAGGCACCCGCCCACCTCCACATGGCCCTGGATAAACACAGCCCCACCACATGATCCTGACAATCATCCCTGCACCTCTGCTTCGCCCCACTCTGGGTAAAAAGGATAAGCCTAAGAAAGCCTTTACTTTAAAGGGAAAAGCTGTCTTTTTCCTTCCCTCATCCCCCCTTCCTTCCCCCTCCCCCCTTTCCTTTTTTTGTCCCCCTCTCAACCAAGGAGGGAAAAAAATAAATGAGCTGAATGATGAAAGTGAAGATTTGAAGATGGGTAATATTTTCCTAATCAACTCCGTTCGGCAAATGAAGTGTCACTCTGAAATGAAGTGCCATTCAGACTTCTAATAAGCACCAAGCATCAGACAGAGATCCTGGATAAAGCCTGGTACATTCCTGGAGAGTGAGGCTCACCACAGTTAGTGCATCTTTGATCTGTACAAAGCCACTGATTTCCATTTTGTTGTTTTAAAGAAGAAAATAAAGCCCTTTGTTTCTCCTCTTTTCCCCACCATAAACCATTTTTTAAAAATGTTCATCTAGGGATAACCACACACTGAAATAAAGCACACACTGTGCCATCCTTGGGATAGGGAGCAAAGCTGGTGGACACAGCACAATGGAGGCATGTTCCCCTTAAATACACTCATGAGTGGGACACATAGGGTCAAACATGAAGAAGAAACATTTATGAAAGTCATTCAATTTTTCTGTCATTGCACAAAGGAGAGAAGAACTAAGCCCTTCTCTCTCCCCCTGCACTCTGATGTATCTTTAGGACTAACAGTGTCTTTCTTTGTCCCCTCCAACACAGGAAGCAATATGCATATGGAGCTATAAATAAACACACACATATATATATATCCCATAAAATGCAGCTTCTCTTGGTTATCTAAACTCTCTCTTTGCAAAGTAACACAGTTAATTGGAAGAGTTCTCCAAACAATCTGGCTGATCCCTGATGACTGCCTACTTGTGTCAGCATTTGCCCTTAACTAGAAGTTAGTGTAAGCCATCCACATAAATCAAAGGTAAACACTAATAAGGTATTTGATGCTTGAATAAAAGCAGGTTTATCCAAAAATGGGTTAATAGAAACACACTGTGGCATCACATCACCCAGCTGTGTAGTTGGGTTAAAATCCTGGCTCCTGGAGCCATCACACACAAACCACAAACACAAAACTCCATAAAACCTTCTTCCTTTTCTGAAACGGGAAAGGAACTTTATGGCTCTGAAAGAGAAGTTTGAACTTACTCCCGAAATTCCTCAGAGGCTTAAGAAAAGAGAAAAGATAATAAAAGGCAGAGGAAGGAAAAAGAATAATAAAGAAACAAACCTCATGCTTCCTATGCCATTCCCACCTTCTTAATGTTGTAAGGCTGGCAATACCCAAAGCAAATGATACTTTAATCAGGACCACCATCCAAATTTGACTGTAGGAAGTAAGAAACATCTCAACAAAGGTAAGACTGAAGCGTGGGAAGCTCTTGGAACCGGTTATAAATTAATTTCAAAGCCAGGGGAAGAACTGAATCAAAAAATCCATGACCTGGATGAGCAGGGAGTGAGCAGTGCCTTTGACAGTCGGGAAAGGTAACGCTGTTCTTCCGCCTGCCTGCAATTTCCAGCCTCAGCAATGCATTGTTATCTTTAATTTGCACCTGTCTGAACACAAAGGTTTGGTACTGCCCCTCTGCTCATCTCTGCTCGCTCATTACCTCTCTTGCCTGAAAGGTGAGAGGAATCAGGAGGCAGGATTGAAGTCACTCCAGGATTGCATTACAGACTTTAATAAGCTCGGCACATCACTGTCCCTCATCCCACAGGGAAGTATGGTCCATGATCCTGGGGAAGGGCAATCCATCCTGCCACCAGAGCTCCAGCTGCTGCTCACATGTGTGTGCAAGAAGCCAGGGCAGCACATGGTCTGGGAAGGGTAAGGAACACCCAGGAAGGGTGGCTTTAGTTCCCAAGGAGGGGAAAGGAAGGAATTCCCACATGTGAGCAAAAACAATGCGTGAGAGAGGCGAAGGATGCTGCAACCCCCTGGTGATGCACTGGCACCTCTCCAGAGTGTGAACATCCTCACCTTTCCACGCCTTTTCGGCAAGATCCACTGCTCAGCATTTCAGAGCAACTCCAGGTGCCCAGAGCATGGGGCAAAGTCGGTGAAAATTCCAGTAGCAACAGGAGATTGAATATGCACAATGTAAAGATATGCAGGCCAGACGTGATACTGGCATGGAAAAGTACAGTTGGCTGAAGACCTATTTTTTCAGGCTTAATTAGAATTTAGCCCTGATAAAAAGCCAAACAGTTCCCCATTATAGTCAATAGGGGTTTGTCACTGTCCTTAATGGCAGCAGGATGTAGAACATTGGGGGAAAAAAAGGTCCAATTCATCACCTTGAATAGGTGAAAATGAAAGTCCATTATTTGCTGTCACATTTGATTCCTGAAAGACATCTTCGTGTATTGCTAGGATTTAACACAGTATTTCCTTAAAAATAATTTGAAGCAGGATAAAGCGATTTATAAAACATTTTTCTTCCTGCATATTTGATCACTTGTTAAGGGAATGCAATTTAGCTCTTAAAAAAAGAATCCCCAGATCTTTCTCTCCAGGAATCTCAGCCCCCTGATGCTCAGCATCCCCGAAGCACCCCCGCAGAGCAGCGATGGCTGCAGTGTCACCGTGGAACAGGTGACATGTGTGCCTTCCATTCACTGTCTCCTGCTGAAATGCTAATGATCACCGGCTAGTCCCGGAGCTGGCCAACACTCCGGAGAAAGAAACAAAGGGAGGAGGAAAACATAGAAGCAATCTTAAGGCAGCCTAAAAACTTAACTTCAGAGAAACAGTTGGAGCCCATATCCACAAGATTCTGTGTTGCAGAAGAAAGAAAAAAAAAAACCAACCTCACTCTTTGAAGTTGGCTGGGAGCACAACTGGTTGGTTTCCAACTTCTCTCAGACTCTAATTTGACACTTACTTCACTATATTTATTTATTTCAGGCAGACAGGAGGGGAAGAAACAATGTAAAAGTCTGATCAGTGTAGTACAAAGGTTGTAAGATCTCAGGTCATTGTTCCACCTGTAAGCTGGTCCTTGACATCTGCTCCTGCTAAGCAAGGAATGCATGCGTGTGTCCTTGGAGAGCAAATCTGGCTTTTTTCAGAGTACAACACAAAGGTAGACGAGGGCACAATTCTGAACAGCAATATTCACTGTCATCTGCAAACTGTAATCAACTATGTGCATTGCTATGCACTGATTTTTCTTCATGGTCATTGATTTTAGGAATCTGCACTGTATAAAACCAGGCCTAAAATTTCAATTAGTTCCTCTGGTACTGAGCGCAGGCAGATAAAATTGCAGAACTATTATCAGCTTAAAAAAACACAACAAACAAAACAAAACCCAACCCGCACTGTTCTGGTATTCCTTCTTGCTCTTACATAGAATGTCTGCAAGCACATATTGTAGTTTATCTGAACAACATTTTTTAACAGATAAATGGAAGTATATTGAATATATAAATATATACTGAAAATGCCTAGTTTTGAAAAAAATCAATATGAAACTTTGACTTGGAGTCTGGGGCACTTGTATATTCCAATATGAATTTTTGTTTGTTTTGCAAGAGCAGAAGCATGAAAATTCTTACAATGTTACAATAATAAACTTCTCATTTTTAAACTTCTCTGTGGATTTGTATAATAAAAACAACGTTTAAAAGGCATCCCCCCATGCCATAAAAGTATCATAGTTAAGAGATTCCAGTTGATCTATAGGAAATGACACTTTTAATATTCACACAAGAGAAAGAAAACAACCCTCCCATGAATTCAACTTTCTATTAAAGGAAACAGTGCTTTTTGTATTGCATCACGGAAGTGTTTCACCCAAGTAAGTGGTCAATGACTTTTATTTTACCAATATACAACCCACAAGCCAATTATGAGACACTGTATTTATCTATACCTGACCATCCCTTTCCTGCCCTTATGAGACAGAGCCCCTTGAAGAGGCTGAGGACTCCCCCAGAGAATCCACAGACACATTTAGCTTTGATGCTTATAGATGTAAGTAGAATCAATGATGTTAAAAGGCTCTTTTACAGATTCATCACGGTGTTTATCGCTGTATCCCAGCCTCACTCAGACCCAGAGATGCTCTGCAAAGTATCACTTCAGGTAGTTTCCCTGCCATGGAGTGTCTCCTTTTCTCACAATAGGAATGAGCCAAAAAATGGACTGATCATTTTCCCTGTGCTTAATAGATTCTGGCACAACCTGGCCTCCACTATAAACAAATAGCCTCAGCACATGAAACCCCTGAAGACTGATTAAAAGTAAGCCTGATTTCATCTGCACTGGTTTCGTGCAGCCATTAATATTGTTAACACACAACCTTTTGTTCTGCCTAGCTGGAGGGCAGCTCACATTGCACTCACTGAGGCACCTCTGAAGGTATGCTCGCTGCCAGTGACATGTAGGAGTGTGTTAATGGTGCTTAACATTTCTTTAACATAAGGCAAACTGACACCAGTAATGCAGAAATTAATACTTGTGTGTAAAGTGATGCCATTGACGTTCAGGGGAGGGAGAGGTCTTGCTGCCAGTGCAGCTACACAGATTTGTACAAGTGTGAGGGAAAAAAACCAAAAAATATCTAATTTGGGCTGAGATGGACCATAAGGTGATGGACCATAAGCAACTGGGTTGAAACTTTGAAAAAGCTGAGTGCTAAGCCCAGCAATGCTGATTTTGGACAGAAGAAGGTGGAAACACTGGAAATGTTCAGGAGAGCAGGAGAGCAAAGAAGCACAGAGCCAAGAGACCATTCCCTGGAGCCATGAGACCCCAGGGGAACTTCTACAAATGTCTGCAGTGGAGGAAGGTTTGTACTCTGCTGTGCCTTACATCACTTCCTAGCATTGATTCAGTGTTCCAGGACTGGAAAATTATGTCTGGCTTCATGTGTACAGAGGCATGTGCACCATCCACAGTAACAGCCCAGTAGCTGGCTGCTCCCCACTGAAGGAGCTGTACAGATTTACCACTGCAATTCTGGTCCTTGATATTTCTTTACTGGCCTAAGTAAAGGATGATTTGAAACAAAAACTAGGTGATGCAAACTCTAGGGGAAACCAGGGAGACAAAATGATCAGGGATAAATTTTTTTTTCTGCAATACTGAAACAGTAAAATTTAAGTCTGACATTTTTAGAAAGACAGGAGGAATACAAAGCTGTCCTCAATCCTCCAATCCTCCCCATCCTCATGTCTTCTTTAAAAATAAATAAACAGAAGAATAAAACAAGCAAGAATAAAAAGTGACAGCCACAACTCACTTTGTCACACGCTAGAAGCTCCTCCATCCACAGACCCATGGGAATGCCACCTTCCTCATGTCTACCCCTCCTGATGCACTGCTAACGTGAGCCAGACTCAGACCTGCAGCTGATTGACATCAAAGAACCCACTTGATGCAATTTATTCCATTTTCAACTATTTCATTTCTAGAAGACTAGACTTAAACCTAAACCAGCACAATTCAGATCACAGCCTCCAGTCAGACCAGCTCCACTATCCCACTCATTTTAGACTGGCATGATGCTTCTTGTAAGTCGAGGACACCTGGCAGCAAACTACTCACCTGCACAGGCCTCAATAAACAACAACAACAACAAATTATTAATATTATTATTAGTAGTAGTAATAATAATAATAATTTTAAAGCAGATTGCAATCCTTGTGATCCAGTTGCAGCACATTCTGCTCTTTCAGACCTACATGATCACAATCAGTGGGAGTTTGGCTCACTCTTGCCAGGTGAAAGCCAGACCTTTTCCCATAAACACTGCAGCCTCCAAGCTGCACTGCTGAAAGCCCCATGAATTTCCTCAGCCAGGGAGAATCTCTCCTCCTCAGCAGGATTTTGAGACCCTTTGCACACAAGTGAGGATACTCCCCTGAGCACAGACCCACCAGGGAGCCCTTTCACTGCCCCCCTCCTCAATTCCTTGTTTCCAGCTGATGGCTATAACTTCACCCCTTGCTCATGAACTCCACTCAAAGGCCAAGGTTTCCAGTGCAGGTTCAGGGTACAATGCCACCAGGCTGTCTGTCTGTCTGTGCCAAGGACTGGGCTTTGCAAAGCTGTGCTGAATGTACCAAATGACACGTGCCACACAGCAGCTCAGGGGTTCTGCTGCTCCTTTGTGCCATGTGGCCCATCCAAACCTTTCCACCAGCTAGCCCCTCTGCCATCTCCCCTCTCCTTGGCATGGATTTGAACGACTCCCATGCCCCCCTAAACCAAACTGGCCATTGTCCACTGCAGTTCAGCACACCTGAACTGCTCAGGAGGCATGGGCTTACCACCCACCCCTTACTGCAGACAGACAGATGACCTGCCTGAAACTGGTTCTTTAAATTCTGTCTTGAATTAATATTCTGTCATAGAAGCTATTCTTATTAATTGGAATGCAAGAGAGAGAGGCTGAGGATTAGAAAACACATGTCTAATTTTTATTAGTTAGAAATAATGCAATGTATGTTTATTCTTTCTTCTATTGTTTCAACCTAAAGGTAATTTCCCCCAGCCCTCACACCAAACATCAAGGACTAAATAGAGCTCATTCTTTTTGTTTGCACTTTGGTGAAATAACAAGTAATAGTCAGCCTTTAAATAGAGCACAGGGTCGGGAATTCAATATACAAGAACCAAACAACAGCATTCCCTCTGGTTTAAAAAAGACAGGCACAAAGGGACACAGAGGAAGGGAGGTTATTTTCCAAAAATCAAGCAGCCAAACAAGGCTGATGTTTGGACCCGTGGCTCCCACATGCTGGGACTGTGTGTCTGCTGGGGAGCCCTGGCTGTGCTCTCCAGCCCAGGAGAATGCAGAGTGGGATGGGGATGGAGGCATGCACACATGGCCTGCTGCTTATAATGCGTCTGGAATCAGCCTCAAATCTCCTCCTGCACCTACAAACCCTCTGCCTGAATACAAATGCATCCCAGCCTCACTGCAGAAGTCCGCAACGATTAATGCCACACACCAGCCTCCCATTAGGCTCTGCACCCAGAAATTGATTGATTTTGAATTTCACTTAGAAGTTAACCAAATAGCTGTGCACTTTGCAAGAAAATCATCTCCCTATCGAGCCACTAGACACTCCACCCCCCCCCCAAAAAAAAAAACAACAAACCCCAAGAAACAACAGTGCTTTGTATAGCAACTACACCCAGGACAGTTGTCAGAAGCAAGAACAAGGGAAGGCTGGTAGCTGCTATGCATGTCCAGCCAGATTAGATCACCAGCAAGTGTCCCAAGAAAGGCAGGGGACAATACTGTCACCCATTTGTGAGCTGGAACACGTGATGGGCTCAAACAAATGTGAAGTTCCAAGAGATGCAAGAGACGACCGTTTCTGGCATCAAAGGCAGAATTTGCATTGTGTGGATTGCACAAGGCCAGTCTGGCTGTGCCCCTGTCCCTGCTCTGGTGCAGCTGCAGCTCTGTAGCCCCTTGCATTTCTCAGTCTAAGAAACGAGTCAAGAGCACTGAGAGCCTGCAGCAGGATTTGTTTTACAGCCAAGCTACAGACCAGGGCCACTTTCAGGAAGATGCTGTAGTAACAAAGAATAATGAGACTGATTCCTGCTCCAAGGCACCTACAGCTAAGCAGCAACATCCTTCACCCATGACCCATTCTGATATGCTGTTGTCAGTCACTGGGCTGGGGAAACACGTGTTTGATGTGTGCCATTACTCACCCAGCGCTTGGGAATTGCAAGGCAAGGTTTCTCTCACTGAGAATGGACCAGCAAAGTGCCAAGGGCTTCTCAGCAGGGGGAAGAGAGCTGACACTTCTGCAGAGGGGGCAAAATAAACCTCCTGCCACTTCTCCAGTGTGATTAAATTAGGGCAGATCTATGCCCATTGTACAGGCATTTGTCAGATTTATAAACAGTTACATACCATTTGCATTTAAAAAATGAAACTCTTAACAGGCCAGTGCTGGAGATCCAGCAGTGAACCCAGAGAAATTCACACAATGTTTTAAAAGCAAATGCTGTGATCTATCAATGCACAATAACTGGGAAGTAAAATATATATCAAAGCAGAAAACTAAGAAGCCTTGCATCTGAACTGAGAAAAAGCAACACAGCAACATACAGTCATGAATCCCCCTCAATACACAGGGAAAAATAGTATTTAGAATTTTAAGTGTTATCAGTGCTAATAAATGTAAATTATTTATCTCAGCACAATTTTCAAGCTGACTCAACATCCTTTTATAACTATGTGCCTGCTTAAAATTGAAACGTCTTCATGCTTGAGAGGAAAGGCACATAAAACACAGCATGAGCACCTCCTGTGTGTGATGGCTCTGGTGTGGCAGCTCTGTCCATGGCCTGCAGAGGGTTTGGACATCACCTTTCTGTGTCCCAATTTCCTTTTCAGACAACTACCTTAAGGACTTTATTTGGTATTGAGCTCATTTGGAAAACAACAATCTACCAGTACCTTGTACCAGCCCAGTTTATTACTAGTTTTCCTTCCTCCTGCAAGTACCCAACTTCTCATTTCAAGGCAAAAAGAGATGTTTCACACCTGTAAGAGCAGCTGTCTCACAGCACTTACCAGAGCAAGATGAAACCACACACAAACACCCTGCAGTGAGGATGGGTGGGAAAACAGTTGCCCCATTTCCATCTCAGAGGCGACCCAGGGGACAGGCAACCCAATCTGACCTCCCTCCACAGCTAATTCTGACATTTTCAAAGGCCTCAGGGATGTTGGTACCCAGCTATTAGTACATGAACCCTCATTCCCATGGGCTTTACTGACAGTCTCAGACTTAGTTAACTGCATCTTCTTGAAATATGAAAATGTGTGGGAAGGAACAGTGAGAACTTTTAAAAATTGCAGTACTTTGATCCTAATTAACAGAGTTGACTGAAAGCAAAACATGTAGATCTAATTTTCACAATATTTTTCCACAATCCCTAGACAGTGCCTTTTTCCTGGCACTGTTTAAAATTAATGAAGTAAATATGTTTGCATATTTATCTTTTCATTACATGGAAACAACAACAAGGAAAACAGATTGAACTGATAGCAGAATTCTTCCACTCCAAAGCAGTCTGGATGTGGTTTTTGTTTCAGTTAATACAATGCAACCCAAGTCAAACAAGCAATGCAAGTTCACTGGCCATGTAAGTAATCTGTTTTATCCAACAGAGCTACTACAAAATAACTGCTGCAGGAATTGACCCTTTCATTTTATTTTTGTCTCTGTGAAGAGATCCTGAAATGGCTTTGAAGGAAAACAATATCCTTGTTGAAGTCTCAAAAATAAATGGTCATGGGTTTCCCCACATTAGTAACAACAAATACACCATGCTACCATATGGCTAACTGACTCAGGCAGTGGAAAAACAAGACAGGACACACAGATATGGATTCATTAGGACTCTTGTATTAATCCCCTAAGAGATATTTTCATTTTTTGGAACCTGAAGCCCAGAATCTGCTAACAGAAGCTTGAGAAGTCAGTGGTCCCTACACCACATTGAAAACCATGGTGTGGTCTGGATTTTACACAAGTGGGATTGGGATGAACAGAAGAACCAGCCTGCAGGACTGAGCTGCAGCTTCAGCAGATTCCATGGAGAGAAGAGAGCCAGCTTCCACAGGTCCTGCTCAGAGGTACAGGCAGATCCCAGAGCTGGTGGGAGTGGGATGTAGATGATTAATACCTTTGCAGATAAAGCAAGAGCAGAAGCTCAGCCTTGGAAGGATGATAAGCCCAGGCAGAAGGTGAGAGATCTTCCTTTGAGTTTGAAAATTGTCAGCTTGCCCCCAGATCTGAGCAGGCTCAGCAGTCCCTATTTATTCCCATGGCACACAGGGGGTGGAAACTTCTATCAAGTCCCTTCAGTTCACACATACCCCATAAAATACCCATCACATGGCTGACTGGGCTTGCTCTGTCCTGGCAGAGACGGTGAGACAAGATTGCATCTCGTGTCACAACTCATGTTCTCTTATCCAGCTTTGCCTTAACTCTCATGGATACAATAATTCATTAAAAACCAGATTTTTTTTCTCCAAGGGTCAACAAAGGCTAAATAAACGTGATGGATTTCATGCTACTCAATGATTCCTCGTTATGCCTTGATGACTGTATCAATTGCCATTACAAATGCTGAGGACCCATGATTGAAGTGATAATTAAAAAGGCAAATCATACCAGGCAGTTGTTCCTCTGTTACCACAGAGCCTGGCCTGGGCTGTTTGCAGCATTGATTACCTGTACTCATACACAACACCCTGTGGAAACCCAGATTTCAGGAGGAAAAAAAAAATAAAGAGAAAAGAACTCTTATTATCCCCTCTCCATCAGTGCATGTTACAGAAGTAATGAGCATGCAGACTTATTAGCTTTTTTGTCTACCTGAAGAAGAAGTACACATGATACTTTCAACCCTGATGATAGCATTTCAACCATGAAATTTTCCTCTGTTTTCAAGTCTGTGATGCAAGAAAGAGATCTTGCTTTTATGAAACTCTTGCTTCCTCTGCTGTACAGCTTTCATTTTGCTTTTTTTTTCATTCTTTGGTACTTTGGAGATGAAACTACTGATAAACCATTTCCTTCTTCCCTCCTACTATGCAGATGTCAGCTATACCATCATGCACAGAAGACAAAAAAACCCCAAACCCTTCCATGCTTCTCAGTTTATTTCTGGTCTATCAGTTCCCAACATTTTGGGGGTTTTTGACAACATAGTTTTCTTTTCTTTTTCAAGATGTGAATGAGCAAGATCATTTAAGTGACACTGTGGTAAATGGCATGGTAACTACAAAATCCTTACTTTTTTTTGCCATAAAAGTCTAGGAAGTAGCAATGGATCTCAAAAGTAAACGTTGTCTATGTGCATAAAAGGGTTTGCTCTTTGAACTGCACTGAGATGACACAGTCATTACTATATGAAAGCCTGAACATTTTCTTCTATTTTGCAACAATTGTCAAGCAAGTGAAAGCTTTATTTGATTTCCATTCACACTGAAGACAAGATTTAGTACTCCAGTGGAACAGGCAGTGTCAGAAGGATTTTAAATTGTAATGCTACCACTTTAACATCTTAAAGGCACTTTTTAGAAGATAAACTCATCTGCCTATGATGACTAAATGACACAGTAATGGAGAAGAGGTAAAGATTTTCTTACGGTAATAAAAAGAAATACTTCACCCAGAGAAAGAAAAGCAGAGAGCTATGCACTTCCTAGAAACACTTTGAAGACTCTTTCAAAATAATGGAAAAACAAATAATACAATATATTTATCCACACAGACTCAACTAGGACTGATATAGGATTAGATTTCTGACAGCAACTATCACTTCAGAGAGGCAACATTAAAAAAAAATAAAAACACTCAGCAGAGTACCTGATGGAGAAACACAACTCCAGGAAGGAGTCAGCAGGTGATAGCCCTGGAATTGTTGAGAGCTGTTAGCCAATGCTAGCACTCCATCAATTTCCAAAAACGTTTAAATAATGTAGCATAAGTATGACATATATGATGCAGAGAAAAAGCTGTCTCAGGTGAAAGCCCTCCAAGAGTAACATGAAAAAAACCCCACCCCTCAATACAGAAAATATTCACTTTTATTTTATATTACATGAAGGGAAATTCCTTTGATATGGTCATGTCAGCTCATGTTTAGCAACATTTCCAACCACCTTAAACCAAAGAAGATTTCAAGGAGGGAAAACCCTATCCATGTATATTGCAAAACATCTGCAGCTTTGGAGCACTGGAAGATGTGCTCTTAAACCCCTGCCTGTCTTCCAAAGCCAGTTACTACTATTGTTCCCTTGCATGGGATATCAACCAGGTAACAATGACAATTTTTCTGTCTTTTGCATCCTTCACTGGGGACATTTCAGAAGGTCCTGCCAAGGCAAAGCTGGGGCACAGCCTCTTGGTGTTACTCACAGTGAGCTGCACTTAGTCACTGGTTGTCATACTGGTATCTTTATTTACACAAGTAGCTAAAAAAAGATGATAAAATGACAAAATCTGTGTATTTTTCATTCCTGGCTCTGAGGCAATATCTTGGTTTAGAAGTCAGAAAACACTGTAGGTGTCTGAGTTTTCTGGGGGAGAGGCAAGAAGAGAATAGTGTTGCTTTGTTTTCTGTATTTATGCTGTCAAATCTTACTGGTACATCAATACTGGTGAGTGGCTACATTTTATAAAATAAAGCAGATGTTTTGAATTAATGAGGGGAATGAAGATGAATTTGTCCTGCTAAGACAGCTGATAAAACCTGCAGACATTAGGTTTGGGGGGGGTGGAAAGGCTTTGCTGACACAAGACTTCAAGAACAGACACCAAGATTCTCCCTGGATTCACCACAAATTGGGATTTTCAGACCCAGTGGAAGTTGGTCTCTGCTCATCCTGAAACTAAAGATAAAAGTTCTCTTTCCATTGACTTGAGAAGAAGCAGTGCAAGGATTATAACTAAAAATTTTAACTCCTATGTTCATGTTAAATAATAATCCAATGTTCTTCACTAAAAACTAAATTAACTCCCACTACAAGAACGTTAAGTTGCAGCAAGTGCAACTGCAATAAAGTTCTCAATCTTGACCTTTGTGGAGGTCACAGGCACTGCAAAAATGCCACTTCCACATTTTTCTTCAAGAAACACGAGGTTAAAATTAAGTTAAGGTGCAGTGAAGAGCATGTCTCAATGTGTGTGACCCCTCTCCTGTGCCTGCACGCTCCCCAGACCTGATTCTGAAAAGACATTGTTCCATAAAAATCCATTATATCAGTGCAATTAAACTTAATAGTGCCATAAAGCCAGGGAGCATGTGGAGGTATTGATAAGGTTTCCATTTATGGGCACATCGGTGGGGAAATTGCTGTTTTCTTTTCCATAATGATGCAGCTATTATGGATTAGGGGAGGTTGGGCCTGGGGGCTTTTTTTCCCTCTGCTTTCAGTTTAATGGTTTTCTATACCTTTAGTCAAGCATGGATGTGAGATCACTGGTGCTGAATTTCTCCCAGTTTTAATCTTGAAATATGGTGTATAAGGAAGGTTTCTCATCGGTTCAACAGCTTGTCTTATCCTGGTGCTTTGGAATAAAGAGAAAGCTCACTTGGGCCATATGTTTCAGTTGTTCCTCTCACTCCCCCGCTGTCTTTCCACACATACCATGACCGTGGACAACCTCTCCTTAAGTGGGCAAACAAATGGTTTAACTCAGATTTGCACAGTGTTTGCTGACTTGTGTGGGCTCCAGGATCCAGCTCAGCTTCATCATTTCAGGCAAACATATTTCTGACTGACATGGTGGTAATTAGAGCAGCTCGATTTTATTAGATTGATGACAGATTAAAGGCCAGGACCTCAAACAGCAGAAATTGGTGTTGCTACCCTGAAATCCACGGTGCTACACTGATCTGTGCCAGCTGTGAGTATGGCCCCAAGTCTTTTTCATTGTTTTGTGCCCCCTTACACAACAAGATTTTAAAATTTAAATGTTTTTAAGCCTGCCTGTGTGGTCCCTAATCTATTTGCCCAGAGTAGGACTCAATAACATTATTGAATGTGGTTTCCACTTCCAATTGTCTGCCCCACCAAATCATTCATATCATTAAAACAACATAACTGAACTTTGGAGGAACCTTTTTGCCCCTTTATAATGAATAGGAAAACAAAAAGTAACATCTTAATTTACTGGGATCTCTATAGGCCAGTGGACCTGGACTGTTTGTCCCTTATCCTCAACTGAAACTGTTCAGAAAGTGTCTCCTTTCTATCTTGCACCCCAACCATGCGAATTAATTATAGGCTGAACTGGTGCTGATTTCTATTAAGGCAAAACACAGACCCAAAAAGCTCAGATCCAAGATCCATTATTTCTGTTAAGGTGAAACACAGACCCAAAAGGCTCAGATCCAAGATCCATTCCCACAAGCCTTATTTGAGCAGCATCCCAATGTGAGCACCACAATCTCAACAACTGAAAGCCCACCAGTGGAAATCTTCAAACCAACATTATCTCAGGAGAGAATTGGCATTCTAATCCTGGGGAAGATCCTGAATTAAAGGGAAGCCTCATCTAAAAAGCTGTTCCATAGGGGATCTTGTGGCCCATCACTTTGTTTTTGTTAGAAGCTTTGTAACAGGCAACACTTGCCCACATACCAAATCTCATTCTTCATATAGCTGATATGTGTTATCAATGGTATAAGTGTTATCAGTTATCACCAGTGATGTGTCAGAGAGCCCAGAGGCTCCCCCAGCCTGTCCCCACAGGGGCAGGTGACCTGGATGTGCAGGGATAAGTGCAAAGGGGGCCTTTTACATCAGGTGGGCTGTTATTATAACCAGGGACATTAGTAAATCTCATCAAGCACTCATCCGACCTCATGCCAGAGGTGAGCTGCATTTGGTTTCATCATGGAAAGAAAAAAGGATAAAAATCCATTAAAATGAACCAGCTGTAAGAGACCATCGAGACTATCCCATTTATTTGAAGTAGACTTTACACCACAAAACATTTCAAGAGCTTTCCAATGTTTGGTCTATTTTTAAAGACTTTCAGTTAGTCATAGATGAACCTCAAAATATTCAGTGGCTTGATATGAATAAATATGCTTATCCAAGCCTGTGACCTGACATTAAAAAAAGCTGCAGTGATTTATGCCAGCTGAGGAGGTTAAACTAGGAGACAGCCTCTCTCGTGATGCAGGGGGAATTTTTCCTGTTAGGACTCAAGTTTAGAACAATCCAAAAGAAAGAACCTTTGCCACATGAAAACACCATTCTTATAATGCAGTCTGATCTCTCTAGACAAGCAAAGAATGTTTCACCCAGTAATACTTCCACCATGGCTCTAACTTCCACTTTAACAACACTGTACCTTTTAAGATGATATTTAAAGCATTTGGATGTCTCAAAGACTGGAAGAATCCAACCCCATTCTTTCAGAAGTTTGTCAGGACCTAGTTTGTATGTAGCAATGCTATAAAACAAAGCCAAGATACTTAATCATATCAAAAGAGGCAAGAGGAGTTTGTCTTTGCTCATTTAAATCTCTAGTTTGTGTACTGCAAATTCCTATTTACAAGGCTGAAGTATTTCCAGAGTGAGCAGTGCTGTCCTGAGGGGTCAGTGCAGCAGCTCTTTACACAAATAACCATGTATATCTCAAAGAAGCATTTCCCATCAAATTACTAACACAACAAATAAGCAAATTAAAGCCCAAGTGATGAGCACATTTTAAAAATTGACTGATTAACCCACAAGTCAGAGGATGCTCATATCCTGGAGCAACTCAGGAAATCTGGCAGCAAGTGGCTTAAACTGAGCTGTAAGGCTGGTGAGTGTCCATATACAGGAACAGCAGAGCTGGAACTGCTCCTCCTCCCAAAGCTCCATCCACAGCCACAAAAAAGCAAATGCTCATCCCTGGTCAATGGGCCAGGTCACAGGCAGGTGCTCCCTGCCACACCCACACAACATAACTGCTCCCTCTCAAACTCCACAACCAGAAGTGAATTCAGGCAATTTATAGTTGGAAAACTCATACCTGGCATGCATCAGGACTGTAAAACCAACATTTCCCACACAAGGCCATTTGTAAGGCCACTGGAAAAATACTAAGGGCTAAAATTGCAGCTCTGTTAATTCCGAAGCAAGTTTCCACAAGCTCTCCAAAGCTATTCCATTTTCAGTATCTCCTACCCAATAAAAGGCAGGTTTGAAACAAAGAGACACCTGTCTGCATTAAAAATTAACTACTTGTACACCTACATACAAATTAACTATTTTTTTTGGCAAAAGCAGGACTTTTGGCCACAGGCCTGTAACTTGCAAATGTTTTAATTGATTGGGGTCATATTTAGTTGAACATTTTTATTTGGGCTTACAAACAAATAACACAAATTTTACAGGAACTTCTAAAGATTTACACAGAGAAGAATTCTGAAAAGTTTGGTAACTGGTAACCCTACCAAATAATTTCTTTTTTTTTTTTTTTTTAATTCTGTATTATAAAAATAAGAGCTTTATGATCTTTTAAATCATTATCATGTGGCTGACAATATGAATACTGAGCTGTGTGTTGCAGTGCATTAGTTTCTTCCAGCTGGGTGATGGACAGAGCTGTTTGATGTTGCCACATCTGATATTACAAAGCAAAAAATAAATGGTGAGCATGAATAACTTGGCCTAATGCATTGGAAAGCAGGCTTTCCCCCTGAAATTCTCTGTTTTTAGTGATTTTGAGAATGAAAGTGTTGACTTCCACAGCTTTTTCTTTCCATGATTTTGATGATCCCATCGTGGTGACAATGTCATGAGTTTATCCTTCTCATTTAGTGCACACAGGTGGACTTTTACTGGAATTAAGGTCTGAGTATTGAGAACACCCTGTGGCATCTTCAGCAAGATTTCATCCTGCACTTTGGATATTGGTACAAAAAATTACATATTTGCTAGTTTTCATTACATTTTTTTAAGATTTTCAATTTATTAGTCAAATTTTGCAAACATTCCAGCATTCTGGCGATCAGGAAATACATCAGCAAGGCTGAGTGCACATGGGCAGACAAACGGGGCATTGTTTTTTGTCTTCTTTTTAACTTCAATATTACAGTCTTGACTCACTGTGGTATCATTTTTGCTTCCCAGTTTCCAAGTAAGCCATTAGACTATCTAGTATGGCTTGTTATTTAGAAAAGACAATTTAGTGATGATTAGCTACTGAATCTATTGTAAAAAACATAAAAAGCACATAGGCATGATTTAGATGTGAAGTCCCATTTTGGTATTAAACCACTCAGCTTGCATTTGACAGCAAAGAACTCAGCTACAAAAATTGGCGTTTATCTATAATTATACACATGTATTTACCAAAAAATAAATATTTTGAAAGATGTTTTCTGGGAAAACAATCTTGAGACAAAACAATGAGGCATTCATATCAGCCTCTGCTTTGTTCAAAGTAGGTAAAAATGGTATTTTGAGGTAAAATTCCCAGGCAAATTGCATGCAGCACAGCTGCTTTAGAATTTGCAGGCTTCTTTTTTTGAGAGAGCTCTCACTCCTTTCATCTCAGGAAACAGACAAACATTTGAATTTAATGGCCATGAAAATGATGCAGCCAGAAGCATCCACACTGCTGAGAACTTGATGTTACATTGCCTAAGCAACTCTGAGTCCCAAAGACATAAGTGGCACTCACAGCCATCACTGGCTTTACTTAATTCTGTTTTTGACCAGCCCTTCTTTTGTTTCAATTTCCTCTTCTTTCTTTTTATACATTTCCAGTGGCACACAAAGCTTCTATGCAGCCTCAACTCAGGCCTGGTTTTAGTATGACACTCTACAGTGGAACAGTCCTTTTTAATTTTAGCTTTAACAATGAAAGTCAGATTTCCAAAGCTGCATCTACAACACAATATTTTGCCAAGTGAATATATTTTTTCCCTTCCTTCTAAAGGCAGCACCATAAAAGCTGCATTTTAATAATTACATAGTGCTTTTCATCCAAGGATCCCAAAGAGCTTTAAAAAAGGAGCATATCATTAGCCTCAACTTACAATGGGAGAAAATAA
Organism: Rhabdornis inornatus; assembly: GCA_013397075.1. NCBI lineage: Eukaryota > Metazoa > Chordata > Aves > Passeriformes > Rhabdornithidae > Rhabdornis > Rhabdornis inornatus. Next base: position 1,559,993 of record VWZS01009920.1, read on the forward strand.
GGCAGAGAGGGATAAATCCACACCATTATTTGCATTTTTGGGGGAGTATGAGGAGCTGTAATTAGATATTAGGAACAAGTTCTTCACTGAAAGGGTAGGATTGGAACAGGCTGCCCAGGGAAGGGATGGAATCACCACACCTGGAAGTGTGGCAAAGGTTCTATGCACTGACCACTGCACAGGGGCCCTGGGGGCCCAGCACAGCCTGATGCACTGGAAAATCAAAAACCTCCCAGAGAATGGACTGATGGCAGCTGGGCAAAAAACCTGCTGCAAGTGTAGTGCTGCCTTTCTCCTCCTGCACTGCCACCTTTCAGAGGAAGATTAGAGATCAGCAATTAAAGCAGCCCAGCAGCGAGGGTGCAGCAGGAACCATCTACAAATAACTTGCCATGGTCATTGTTACTGGGGGTCAGCTGCAGAATGCTGAAAAGTTACACTGATAAATTTAATATCAGGTGGCATTTAAGCTGCTGACAGCCTTTTAAACCCACTGTGCTGGAGGATGCTGGCACTTAATTACTGAGATGGTATCAGACCTCACAGCCAGCACGGTGTGGGATGTATGGGCTTGCAAGCAGAGCCCAACAGACCTTTTCTAATAAAACTTTAAGCTAGAGAAGCTTTGAATACAGAAACTGTTTTAGTCCTACTGCTGCACATAGTTTGGGCAGTCTGTACTTGTGTCAAACAGCAGCAGAGACCAAAGGAGCACCCACACCAGCTCCTGCAGCATTTTTCCAAAAAACAGGATTATTTCTTGCCATTGCTTCATGTAATATTTTGAAATTTATCTTTTTTTTTTCTTCTTTTTTACCATCTTTTTCTTGAAATGCAGCCAGCACCTAGCAAATTAGCTCCTCAGAGGGCAAAAGCAATTGTCAGGATTGAGACAAACTGTGGAAGGATATGCAGAAGGTCAATCATTGCACCCAGCCATAACATGTTAACAGAGCTTGTGGTAACTTAGGACAGGTCATTTTCTCAATCCCCACCTTTTTTTTTTTTTTTTTTTTTTTAAGATAGGTGGGTTTATAGCATGCAGAGATGAAGGTGGCCAATGTCAAAGACAGAAAGCCACCAGCTTGGACCAATACCTGCTGGCCCATTGCTCAGCTGTGGAGCAGACCATCAGCTCCCAGCACTCACTGCCAACCCTCACTGCACAGAGATGGGGCTTGGCAAACCTGACTGCTACAAATCACAAAAATCACAAAACTGGAGTCTCTGAGCACCTCTGCTTCTTTATTGCCCAGATGCATCCGAATCAAATCAGACCAAACTGGGACAGAGAGTATGAGTCAAGGGAGAAAAAGCAGAAGGTTTTAACCCAACCACACTTTCTATTTCAGTGAGGAGAGACCACAAGTTCTTGAATTACAGTGAATACTGTCCCCAAGTACCAAGGGGATGGTCAACAATACAAAATAACTAGACTACAAAATTAATAGTGTAAGGCTTATCTGAATGTGTGTTTGTAAAATGCATTTAAAATAAGGAACTCCTGAGGGAAAACTATAAAAAAATATGTAATTAGATAGGAGGCCAGGAAAGACATCAAAGGAGTTTAAGATTTCTTCCACTCCACCCAAGAATATCCAAGGAATATGGCTCCAAAGCACAAGGCACAAGTGCAATTGTTTGTTCAGGTGCTGGTCACAGCCCCATTAGTTTTGTGCTGCTATAACATTACTACAAGCCTCAAGTAGCACCAGCAAGGGAAGCTGCTGACCACCATATGGCAAATAAGAATGTGTTGTAGACAGATGACCAGAAGAAATCAAGTTACTATGTGCCATGCAACAGCAACAGAGCACCCCAGTACTCAAGCAGAAGCCAAGCTTCCAAATAGCAAAAGCTTGAAGATTTTAAACCAATTCCTTTCATTTTGCCTTTGCTCAGGGCAAGGAGTACAGACACGGCTCCAGTGGCTCATTAAGCCATTCCAGCCCAAGCACTTTGCTTTGCCAAGACACCCTTGTTTTCTGCCACTGTTTGTTTTGATAAACCCATTCTGTATCAGAAGTGCTGATGTTTGGAACATTGGAGGATTTCGAAGAGCAAATTTGTGAAGCTCTATGAATATGGGGATGAATTGAGTAAATTTGGTACACTGGAAAAAAGAGGAAAGGGATCAGGGAACAGCCACCATAAAACCTCATTATGAAAGCACCCACGAGAGTCATTGGTTTGCACTATTACTAAATAAAGATTTTCTGTTATATAGTGGGAATATCTGAAATAGTGCTTAGTGCAGTGGGACACACTTTCACTTTACAAAGAATGTTACAACAGGCAACTATTTAATAAGGCTGCTAGAGGATGAGGCCAGCAGGTAATTCACCAGGAGTGAGCCACTTTTAAATATTTCACTAAAAGAACACACTGAGATAGTAACATCTCATTTATCAGCTTGTCCTTCAAGATGCTATGGCCTTAGTGTCTCTTTTACAGTGAAGCAGACCTTTTATTAGAGAAAGATCCTTCAATTTAAAGACCTCCTCATGGTGCCAGTGGGCCACTTGCAGCTAGAGATGCAAAGAGTTCTCTGTATGAAAGCAACATTTGGGCAGCATTCAAATCTTCCCTTGCTTGGAAGTGCAAGCTTTGTATATATCAGATGCAGCCAGCAGCAACACCTGAAAAGCCATTTCACACAATCCATTATCAGCTTCTACTTTCAGAGGCTCCCATTTCCATTTCCCAAACTTTAAATACGGTGGGTAAAATCTCCCACAGTTGTTCTCCAACCTTCCTTAAAAGCTTCAAGGTACAGCTTTGAAATTTTGGAGTGCTCCTTTGCTCCTCCCTGCCTTTTGAAAAAAACTACAACAGTAAACAAGGAAAAAAAAATCCTGCTAAAATATAGTCTCCCAAATACAGCAATTCAAAGCCTGCAGTTCAGGTTGCTTAGAGAGTTTTTGTTCCTCTTTGTTCCTGTAGGTATTTCTCAAGAACTCTTCTATCCTGAAGTCAGACCTTCTTATTTCCCTTACAAAACCCATTTCTCACTTCAGTTAGGGAGCAGCAGAGAGTAACAAACGAGGCAGAGGGTTATCAGAAGGAGAAAGCAACACTGAGCAAGAGGAAAGCTGCCATGTTACACATCTATTTGACAAGACTTGCACAGATAATGGCAAATATGATGTGTAAAATGTTCAAATTGTGGCATCATCCATTCCTAACCTGAACCTCAAATTCTCCACAGGGACGTGTCTATTCATCCCTCAGGCATACTCTGGGCTAGGGAAATGCCTCATAGATGGTGCTCTAGAAGGAATGCCTCAAAACACAAAGCTGAATTTTCCAAAAAGGCTTCTGTTGGTATAACAAGCTCCCAAGTGCAGCTAATGGCAACTTTTCCACTTCCTCTCCTATAATTTGAAATATCAAGTCAATCATGCTCAGCTTGTTAGACTTTCCCAGAATTGCCATGAATCCAGCAATATTCCTTCAATTGTGTAACGGCACATTATTGTAGTCAGGCTGGCAAAGCTCCACGGGCTAGTTTCTCCCCATCTCTTTTCCAGGGATCCTGTTATCCAAACACAAACTCTGCAGCTCAGTGTACTGAATGGACATCTCCATCTGTGGAGAAGGAATGGGGTTTGATTCCCCATGCCATGAACTCGCTGATAGCGTAACACAGAGCAGCTCCAAATCAAACTGCTCTGCCTTGGAGAAGCAAAAGGAAGATGAATAGAGGTCACTAATATTTAGTCACCAAGACCTTTATAAAAGTCAGAATACTTAGACTGCAGTGACCCAGAAAGGCCAGTGAACTAATAAAACAATAGAATCCATGAAGTATGAGAAAGAGGAAAATGGAAAAAAATTGAAAAGGTTCCACCCAATCAAACGATAACTAAAGGAGCTGATAAGGGGAATTAAATGCTCTGTGTTGTACCCTAATAACCCAAAGAAAATCTGAAACTTCAAATAATGAGAACAGCAGGGCTCAACCTTCATGTCCCCCAAATCACATGTAACTAAAGATTAGTTCTTTCTAATGGGTAAGCATCTGCTTAACAGAGCGATGATAAAGCTAGCTCAAGTACTCTATTCCAGCCTCACTGTAGCTTTCTAAACCCTTTCCAGCTTCCCAGTGGTTTGTCACTGTGAGAATACTTTCTGGGACATTCACCTCCTTCACAAAACATCATCTCATCAGCAGGTAATGTGTGACATCCTCCCTGACAGTCCCAGGAGTGAAGGGAAGGATTTAATGAGCACAGACTCTGAATCACTTCCTGATTAGGACTCAAAATGAGTTGACTACATCTTCACCAGGAAAAAGATAAATAAATTAAAGTATTGAAGAAGAAAAGGCAAAGGACAGTTTTAACTCATTCATCTAAATGTAGTAAACCCTTGATTTCCCTTAAGAGTTTAGGATGACAGATTATCACACCTCAAACTATTGCCTTGTCAACACCAGGACACTTGTCCACTAAACTGCATTCAATGCACATCTTTAACACTGCAGCACTGCATACCCAGCTTCTGCTGCTGAAAAGAACTTGGATCCCTCAGCCTAAGCCTCAGGCTCTTGCTGTGGTCCATGCAAGAAACAGAGGAAGAGGAGACTTTTTTTTCCCCCCAGTCACATCCCCACTCTTACCAAGGGCTTGCATTGTGGTGCTGAGTTGCCAGCGTGCCATCACAGCAATGACACACTGTTCATCACCAGGCAGTGCTGACAGAACTGCACTTCCAACTGCACCTTCTACATGACTATTATTCAGCTGCTCCCCATTCATTTACATTAGTGCAAAAAAATCAACACCAGAGAGGTCTCAATGTGAGCAATAAACCTACCAAAGACTTCTAGAAAGAAGATGCAAACACAAGGGGAAAAAAGGAGTAAATTTACTTTTTTTTTCCCCATTATATCACAATCTCAGTTACAGAGTTCTGTCAGGGCTTTTACTTTTTGTGTGCCTTGCTCACATCTACACATGCATTAACAGGCAGTGTTGTACCCTAATGAGAACAAAACATAAAAAAATCCCACAAACTAAAATTTCCAATCTGCCATGGATTGAGTGTTTCCTCAGGCAAACAAAGAAGGTGGCAATACTGCAAATTCCAGGTGGGGCACTACCTCTGTTTAGGTAGGCAAAGCAACAAGCTATTTTCTATACAGTGAGTGATATCCACAGTCATATTCCAATTGCTGATAGAATGACATTATTCATCTAGCAGGGTTTTTTTTTCCCTATTTCAATATGGAACATTTTCAGAAAATATATATAACAAAGTCATTTAGGCACAGCTCACTTAGGGCTGACTTGACACAAATTTATTGGGTAATTGCCTCATTGGCCTCGAACTGCTGGGTCAACTATTTTTCTTCTTGGGTTTCATTTTCTTAATGAATCCTTTGAAAATCTATTTAGAAGGGAAAAAAGTTCAATCTCTTCCAAGGAAAAGAGTGGGTGTTCATGATATTTTACATCGACTAAATATTACACAGTTTTTAAGAAAAAGTTTTACTTTAGTTATCATGAACTCTCCTGTTCATGACATTTTGATGTTTGTAGTTAAAAGCAAGTGTAAGCATTTGTATTACACACACACCAGGTATGTACATCCCATGCAACCATGTCAATATAGGCCATATGGATATTAACATATTTATGCAAATATGCTAATCTGACTATAAGGAGATACAATGTCTGTCCATGGGTAAAATCAGTGGGGATGGGGAGAATCAACCCAAGGTTAAACTATCACCCTTCCTTCCACAAGCTTTTCTACTAATCCTGAAACATGCTTAAGAAATAATTTTGAGGTGACACTAACTGTCCTAAAGGAGAAGGGTTGTTTTTTTTTTCCACCAGAAAGGGATAGATTTTGCCAGGCCATCTTCCACAGGTAGGTCCAGCAATAAAAACCAAAAAATCACTAGGATAAAAATAGGAAAATCCAGTAACTTTATTTTAGGGTAACAATATCTACTTATAGCCATCACTGCCAGCTTCATCTCTAATGAATGTGAAATAGCAATAGAAATTCTGTCCAATCTATGTCAATTTGGAAACTTGCTTTAAGCATCTTTTCTTCCACATTTGTCTACAGCTGAGATTCCTGAAGACATCCTGCACAGTCTGAGCTAGTACATGCCTCCAGACAGAGCTCAACAGACCAAGAATATTTTTCCTACTTCTCCAGGTTTTGTTTTTCAAGTAGAAGAAACTCAACTCTCCTACTAAAGGATGAGAAGAAGGAAGAGTAGGGTATTTGATCTGTTATTTTCTAGCAGTCTAGCAGTCTGGAATACTACTGTATATGGTCAAGAGGAGGGGGGACAGAATCTTACTCATGGGTGCAGAACAGCAACAACAGCTCAGGATTAGCTGCAGACAGAAAGACCATATAGGATTAACACAGTGAACCAGTCATCATGCTTACCAGAATATTCAAGAGCAAAACATTCAGAGGATTTCAGGACAGGATTTAGCAGAATTTGACTGAAAATAGCACCACATTTTGAATAATCTTTACTGAATACCACAGTACCCAGCACCTTTTGGCTGAAATGACTTGATGTGCATTGATTTTCGAAGCATTTCTTGTGTAACCATGTAAAGACTTGGCGCACTGCAAAGGATGGAAAGCTGGCAGAAAGGAGTCTGTACACAGCTCCAAAGTGAAGGCAAGAGCCTTCCCTGCAGCATAGGAACTTTTAAACAACTGAAACTCAAGGTAAGTGTTCTTACTGTCAGATGTAGAGTCAGGAATCCAACACCATTCAATCAGCTTCTGCTGCTGAATTAATGGCTTCATTCTTGTTTTTTTCTTTAAGCAATGCTGACTGCTATGACAGCCCTACCTGTGCTAGGGGTTGTCAATAATGACAAAAGGGAGACTCTAAGTTTCATATTTCAGGTTGGATTACCTGCATTAGAAGAGTGTGTTAAAAAAAAATTAAAAATTTAAAAAAAATAGAAGACATTCAACTGGAAAGGGTTACTGCTATTATGGCAAAACCTGGCTCTGCAACATTTCAACAGCAGGGAGCTGAAGTGCTCCTGGAACAGCTGCTCACAAACATTACAGCAGTTTCCCTGAAGGAAGTGAAGCATCATTCTTGGATCTATATGGATCCATCATTGCTTCCATCTCACAGGACTTAGCAGTAGACAAGGATGAGTGGAAACAAACTGGCAAAGGAGAAAACACTCCCTGTGCTTCTGCACCACCGGGCACTTCCTCTCTCTCTCCAGACCAAAGTTCCTCGACAGGATTTCCCACACTGCAGAAGGAGGCACACAACAACAAGCAACAGGTTCAGAGCCCAGCCCTTTGCTGAGCCAGCCCCTCTAACAGGAGCCTTTGCACACACTGCAGCCTCCCTGGCTGAGCCAGCCTTTGCATTTTTTGCTCATTTTTCCTTGGGCACTGCAGAGTAGAAAATAAGCATAATTAACAACATAAAGCTCAAGCTGCTGAACCTGGTAGTTCAATTTAAAAACAATCTCCATACATTCATGTAATGTGGGTGTGCTAGAAGAAGTCTTATGAATCGTCTGTGCAAGCACTGCCTTAAATCTTTTTTGGCTGCCAATTCCAGCTGCTACCCTATAAACCATTCCCATCAACAGGCACACAGACTGATAACCAAGCAGCCAGAGCACAGCAAGGACAGCAAATAGATCACAAGTGATAATGCTGTTGATGTTACATGATACACAACCTAACCCAGCACACCCCACCTGTGCCTGGACAGTGCTCTCCAAGTGCCACTGGCACCCCCAAATAATCACTCCCACAGCTGGCCAGTCACTAACACCCCTTATTCATCTGCAGCCTTGGCCAACCTTTGAGCAGACACAAGCTTGTCCATATTACACACTCTTAGTTTATTTCTCAACACCTTTTTTGGCAATTTCCACAGCAGCAAATGATCAAAGGTGCACAACGATCCTAGCTCATGGTCAAATTGGCCATTCATCCACAGAAAAGGGATACACAGAAAGGCAGCTGCAAAATGTGAAGCTGTTGCAGCCACTGGTCATGCTTTACCTGAATTCTGGGCAAAATAGGCTGATAATTCTTCATCACTATTAACCCATTGTAAAAATTAATAGGTAAAATAATTCAAACCTTCCTTGCAAATTTCTCTGAAACTCCCAGCAAAAAAAGCAAACCCTTCCAGTGCAACAGCAAGCACAGATCACCAGCTAAGTTAGCTCTAAAGGCAAATATTCTATTTTCAGTGAGAGATGCAGTGGGCCGTAATAGGAATAAGGAACAAAGACCCCTTTCATTCTGCTGACAAATACAGTATAGCATGTCACAAATCACAAGGGGAGCAGACAACACAATGACAGCAATTAAATGGGTGTATTTTTATTAAGAAATACATATAATAATGACTGACTGTGTACACTCTCCCCCTCCCTTCAAGAATTACACTGGCAAGTATGGCTGTACGTGTTTAGGGATGTTAGACAGAAAACTATCTTAAAGGAAGGGTACCCAGTGCAGCAGGATACACACAAAAGCAGACATAGATGTTTTGTTTGGGTTTTTTTGTATGTTGTACACCTTGTTTACTGCCATTCATACAGCTTCCCCAACTCATTTCCAAACGATGTATTTCTGGAGAAGCTGAAAAAAAAAAAAAAAAAGCCCCCTNAGTCACTAACACCCCTTATTCATCTGCAGCCTTGGCCAACCTTTGAGCAGACACAAGCTTGTCCATATTACACACTCTTAGTTTATTTCTCAACACCTTTTTTGGCAATTTCCACAGCAGCAAATGATCAAAGGTGCACAACGATCCTAGCTCATGGTCAAATTGGCCATTCATCCACAGAAAAGGGATACACAGAAAGGCAGCTGCAAAATGTGAAGCTGTTGCAGCCACTGGTCATGCTTTACCTGAATTCTGGGCAAAATAGGCTGATAATTCTTTATCACTATTAACCCATTGTAAAAATTAATAGGTAAAATAATTCAAACCTTCCTTGCAAATTTCTCTGAAACTCCCAGCAAAAAAAGCAAACCCTTCCAGTGCAACAGCAGGCACAGATCACCAGCTAAGTTAGCTCTAAAGGCAAATATTCTATTTTCAGTGAGAGATGCAGTGGGCCGTAATAGGAATAAGGAACAAAGACCCCTTTCATTCTGCTGACAAATACAGTATAGCATGTCACAAATCACAAGGGGAGCAGACAACACAATGACAGCAATTAAATGGGTGTATTTTTATTAAGAAATACATATAATAATGACTGACTGTGTACACTCTCCCCCTCCCTTCAAGAATTACACTGGCAAGTATGGCTGTACGTGTTTAGGGATGTTAGACAGAAAACTATCTTAAAGGAAGGGTACCCAGTGCAGCAGGATACACACAAAAGCAGACATAGATGTTTTGTTTGGGTTTTTTTGTATGTTGTACACCTTGTTTACTGCCATTCATACAGCTTCCCCAACTCATTCCCAAACGATGTATTTCTGAAGAAGCTGAAAAAAAAAAAAAAAAAAGCTCCCTTTTTAACTCTTTCGCTGCTGAGTTCCAACTGGGACAGCATTCCTTGCCCTCCGCCCTGGTGACCTAGGCTGCTCTGGGCAGATTCACTTCCAGCCCTCACACCTGCTGAGTTTGGGGGAATATTCGCAGGAAAAAGGACCATTCTGGCCGTGCTACGCCTTTAAGCTGTGATCAGTCTCTCTGAGCCTGTCCCCCCGCTGCTCGGCAGGGCCAGCACAGGGCAGGGCTGGCTGTCCCCGGGCCGGGCAGTGCCCCCGGGCCGGTTCTCGCTCCTGCGTTCCCGGTGCGGGATCCCAGCCGGGGCGAGCGCATCCTAACCGGGATGAACCCATCCCAGCCGGAGTGAGCGCATCCCAGCCGGGGTGAGCGCATCCCAGCCGGGGTGAGCGCATCCCAACCGAGATGAACCCATCCCAGCCGGGGTGAGCGCATCCCAGCCGGGGTGAGCGCATCCCAACCGGGATGAACCCATCCCAGCCGGGGCGAGCGCATCCCCACCGGGATGAACCCATCCCAGCCGGGGCGAGCGCATCCCAGCCAGGGTGAGCGCATCACAACCGGGATGAACGCATCCCAGCCGGGATGAACCCATCCCAGCCAGGGCGAGCGCATCCCAGTCGGGGGCTCCTTCCTGCCCCCTCCCCGGCTGAACCGCGGCAGAACAATGCGGGGACAGACATTTAGCAACACCTGCTCTACCGCATTAATATGCACAGGGATGTATGGATGTTTTTTTTTTCCCATCCAGCACTAAGACCGCATTGTTCGGGGCGATCCATGAGCGGATCGCTGCCCCCCCAGCGCCGGCCCCACAAGCCCCCTTCTGACATGTCCCCTTGTCTCGCAGCCCGGGCTGACGAGCACGTTCAGGAATGCACTTCATTAAATCGGAGCTGCCCCATTCCAACCTGCAATGCGGAGGCAGTACAAAGCCAGCGCCACGCTTCCTCCCGCATTTCTCTCAAAAGCCCCATTGTTCGGCAGGCATCTGCTCCCGATCCCAGCCTATTCGTGCCCATTGACCCCGCTCCTCGCAGCACACCCGCTCGCCAACGGGCCCCACGTAAAGCCTGCTGGGTGAATTAAAAAGCAGCACCAGCCATCTGTGCTGCCGGGCTGGGCTCGGACTGCCGGCTCCTTCCCAGCCCCAGCCCCGCGCATCCCGACCTGCGGCTCCGGCACATCCCTGCTTTCCATCCCTGACCCTACCATCCAGGAAAGAGGGTGCTGGGGCGAGAAAAAAGGGACAGAGATACAACAGAACAGTCTCACTTGCCTGAGTCCTTCGAAATTCAAGCACAAATACAAGATTAATCCTTCCTTTGTGAGGTCTTGTCTTTAAGTCGTGGTATGTAATGATCCTCAGCACTGCAGCAGAGGGGAATAAAAAATGCAGGGATCATAAGCAGGGGGAGGACAGGGCTTACTTACATCAGGGTTTCTGCCACATGACAATAGGTTTGAGAGGGAAGAATAAGCTGGCAGCAGCAGCTGACAGTGCAAAAGGGAGAATGCAGAAGCCTGCCTTTTATATTATTGGTGACATTTCTAACACATGACAACAATTTCCATCTGTATTTAAGCTGCGAGTGTGAGGAAAAGAGCATTACATCACGACTCCTCTATTCCTAGGGGCTGTGGAATATGTAGGCCAGAGGGATTAAAAAGCACCTGTGTATGCTGGAGATCTGAAATACCACAAGGCAGATTTTCCCCCCTCCCTTCTTTCTTCCTCCCCTTTTTTTTTTTTTCTCTATCACCTGTTCTGAGCTGCTGTTTGAGAATATGCCCAGGGAAGTGCAAAATGGTATTGTCCTAGTTAGCAAGGCTCAAGCATGGGGGAACGATGCAAATATGTGTTTCTGGCTCTGTCTCTGTAGGAGATACAACACTCATTTTTGCAAGCAATTGGACAAAATACAGAGCATCTCCCTGTTTTCTGCTGTGCTTGTCCCAAGGGCTTCGAGTTTCTCTTAAAGCACCAACTTTCATCTTCCTTTTAAGTCTGCAGGGAATTTCAGTGACAGCAGCAACAATGATTTCCCCACCCCCTCTTTCTTTTACAGCTAACACACGCCTGTATCTTTTTAAAAGTAAACATCCAGGACAGGGGCCAAAGGTATTTTGGAAAAAGCATTTGACTGCCTCAGAGCCAGCAGGTGTCCGTCTTGGATGCTTTCCACATATCCCACAGGACATAATTCTTAGATGCAGCTCTGAAATCCTGAGGGACTCCAGCCTTCAAGGAAACCTGCTCCTCTGCAGCTCCAGGGATGCTTTGCTGGGGCTGCTGCAGCTACCTGAGACAGGCAGGGACATGGAAACCCCAAGGATGTCATGGGAAGCACTGCTGGGGTGGGCACAGGGTGGTTTAGGGCCACTCCTGCTCCTGTTCCCATAGCCCAGTGGGTTCAGCACCAGTTCTGATCTTGGAACAAGCAGAATTTTGATCCTCACCAGCTGAGAGCCATGGCTGGCACAGCAGCTCTGTCCAGCTGTGACACAGCTCACAGGTTCACAGCACCTGTGTGGAAGGGCCAGGCAAGGGAAAACATCATCCTCTGCCACCACCAAACCCAGCAGCAAACCCAGACACTGCTCTTGCTGATGTACCCAGTCCTCAAAAGTGCTCAGACTAGGTTGGGGCAAAACATACCTGAGAGCCAGCAACCCTTGCATCACCTTTATAGGAGACATGGCCACACACTAGCAGGAGATTGGCTTGCTTATAAACAGTCTTAAATTTATCTGACATCAGTATTTTCATGAAAACACCAGCTGGGCCAAAGTGCTGGCCCATTATATGTCTCGTTAAAAAAAAAAAAAAAAGGACACAAATTCTTTGCTCAAGATCACCTCCCTGATCTTTCAACACTGGCGTCTTGGAGCATAGACTATTTTTTAGGTATGTCTGGTCAACTCAAAGCTGCTGTGGGAACTCCAAAGCCTTTGATAATGTTGGGCTTAAAATATTGCACACAGTAAATTTGAAGACTGCAATATGAAAATAAATTACTCCGAATTGCTCAGACCTCCTTTTTCATGTCCACAAAATAAAAAAATCTACATGAGCCACGCTGAAACTCTCTCAACCAGATCAAACTTCAATGAGGCAGTACCTATGTGGAACATTCCAGAAAAAAGCCTCTTTATTAAAAAAAGAAATGGAGCATTTTACATTAGATTTATTCAGAGATGCAGCTTCCCAGTCATTTATGGAAACTCTTTCATAAGATTTAGAAGAGGGGAAAATGGAAACAATGAAATGACTTATTTTTAATCTGGGGTTTAAAGGCTTTTTTTCTTAAAAAAAAAAAAAGTCCCACACACAAAGAAAGAAATTCAATGCAAACCTCTGTTTCTGTATCATGAAAGCCCATTCCAGTACCAGAGTAATCAATTTCTCAGAGCTTGTGTGGTCTACAGCAAAAGCCAAAGAAGGTATTTAAGTTTATACAGCCTTCAACATTTTGATGGCTTGCTTTTGAAATACGACATGTTTAAATTTTATAACTTTTTTTACAGTTAGTTATGTCTTAAGAAAATGGTTTCTCTTGGTAAGAAAAATAGAAGGGAGGGAGAATAAATGAAATTCAACCTGGTTTTGAGCTCTTTGCCCATTCTAAAATCAGCGTAATTCAAAGTTGCATCATGAAAAACTGTTACAGTTGTAATTACAGCTCTCATCATTATATTATACCCATTCTTAATTTAGCATCAAACACTTGGGCTCATATGAACAGAAAAGAAATACTAAATAATAGTGGTGCTCCAACACCAAAAGGTTACTACCAGATAAGCATGCACAGAAATTTACAGGAACAGCAAAGCAAATACTTTGTCAGATGTAAGAACTCTCCACCTTTTCTAGAGCTGAAAGTCATAAGCAAATCATAAATCACTTCAGGATGGGGAAAGGAGTCTTTGTCCTTACAGTAACCCCAGCTTCCCACCATGAAAGAAGGGCATCTTGAGACAAGATTTTTACAGCTGGGATTTAACTCACAGGATGGAAAAAGTGTGAGATAGAGCACTCTTGTAGGTAGGAACAAACTTCCACAACAGACTTCTCATTCTTTCATCAGTACATTTTGGATCCAATTCACTTACCATGTGGGAACAGCAAATGGGGAACAAACTGTGAATTCAAATAACTGTAAACTCAGCAAGATGTGGAAATAAAACACAGATGGTGCACTTCAGATTAAGGGTCAGCATTTCAGCGTCACTTTCCACTTTTACATTGTGATAGGTGATGTATAACAACCACCTTCTCCCCGAGACAGCACTCCAATCAAACCATGACTCACTTAGGAAAGCAAGAGGCAAGTGATCCCTCCTTGGAAGCCTCCTGCCAGCTGAGAGGAGCTAAGGTTACTTGGTTAAGCTGTGGGTTTGCTGCCTGAGGGTTAATGCTTAGGAGTGGAAATTGTCTCCACTATAGACAGACATGGCTGACAAAGGTTTCTTCAGCATTTCCATCTTCCTGCACGCTGCAGCAGAGCTGCTCTGCCTGGCAGGGCTGTGCCCAGTCCCCACATGTTCCCCTCTTCACCACCTACATTTCCAGCAAGAAATACTTGCTCTGATACCTGTTTGCAAAAGCCAAGAACACAACCCATTGCTGCCAACATTCCGCAGTACCAACCCTTAGAAAGTGCTCAGTCCCAAAACACCTCTGCAAGCCTGCATCCTGCTTGCCTGAACACTGGGTTAATTTTATTCTCTCAGACCCATTTTGTCAAAAATCTGAATTTAAGATGGCTTTGTTCTGGCTTTGAAGCATTAGTTGTGTGCCCAGTGCCCTCTAGAAAAGGGTTGTCTGCCTGTAAGCACAAGTTCAAAGAAGAAATAAAGGAGTAAATACAGATTAGATGACAGAAGAGCTGTAAATCTATAGGAGCTTGAAATGCCAGATAGAGAGGAGCAGGAGTGATTGTAAGGTGATTATTACCTTCAAAATATGCCGGAGGTTGTTTATCAGATCAGAGTTAATGAGGGAGAAATCTAATAGAACTATAATATTAAATTTACCACTTTAATGGTATCATCAATGTTCTATAATGTGGGCAATTTACAGAATGTCTGTCAGTGTGATTCTCCAGTGTGGTTAGTTACACAGGAGCAACACTATTACATCTCATCAGCTTTTCCCTTCCAGAAGACACCGGGCATTTTGCAGAGGATTGCTAAGTGAGACAGTAATCTGTATCTTTAAAATTATGGAAATGCAAAAATGGGAAAGAGATTTATGAACATGATGGGATGTTCACATGCCTGGGAGAACTGTGTCCAGGTTTGCCCCACTGTTGAGTCCAGCCTTCCTACTTCTGCACTGCCATGTAGTGTCCTGCTGGGATTTCCACTATTCCCTTACAACACTTGCTGCTCTCCTCAAAACCTTCCATATCTGGATTTAGGAAAACTGCTAATAACCTCACTAGTCAAGAACTTTTTCAGCTCTCCTGTGTTATCCCCCTCTGAACAAAAGAAAATACTGAAAAACTCACACCCTAGAAAAACATAAACAAAGATGGTAGTAAGGGCTCATAAATCAACACGTATATGAAAAAAAGTCAAAATACCCAGTGTCAAGGTTTTGATTACTAATTCAAAAGACCTGTGAACAGTAGAGATGGTAATGCTGTGTTTATTAATAATCCTCCTCATGTATTCAAGGAAGAGTTCACTAAAAGCAGCAGCAGCTTCTTAATGTGGAGCTCCTCCTTCCCTAAGCATCTGCTCCAGCCCCTGTGTTCTGAGGTTTGCCACTTCAAATCCCTAATACAGCAAAGATCACCTGCACATTTTTAGCATATGAAAAATGTCCAATTAAGTAGCTTTAAAATTTTGTACTTGAGTTGCCATGATGGTCTAAGATAAAAAACAAAGTATCAACAATGTCTCCAATAAGCCTTTTTATGGACCTTTCACCAACATCAACTTTTGTTTATTGCTTTTTCTCTGGTAAATGAAGTGTTAAACTTGAGGTTCAATGAAAAAATGCAGATAGAGAATAATGAAGTATGAAATAAAATTCAATAGCAGATGATACTTCCAAAGGTCTGTAATGAGGTTTTCCTCCATATTCAGCTCAAAAAAGACCATGCAAGAAGAACTGCCAGATCACTATCCACCTGATTACTCTGTGATACACATCTCATTTTGAAGACACATTAGCCTTTCAAAGAGCCATTTATTAAACATTTCTATTTAAATAAAAATTTTCACAGTCCTCAGTGAAACAGATGTATTCCCTCTTAAATCACTAATTAAGAGCAGTCTGGGACATTAACAAAGCCCTTTAAAAGGAATTCAGAGAACCAGTGTCCCCCTTAAATAAATCTGTTCTGGAAATGACCCAGGAATCTTGACTTCATAACTCAAAGCTCTAATTATTCAAGAGAACATCATTAAAAAAGGATGCATCTAGACTGTTAAGACTAATAAGAAAGATTTATTTTTCCTTCAATAGGGACAGAACTACAAATATTTGTTCTATTTTTTCTACTCTCTTATTCACTTGGGGTGGGAGGAAGGAAATCAGTGAGGATGAGTTTATAGAGTTATTCCCAGTAAAGATACTGGATATGACTCTCCCCAAAGAAAACCAGCTAGCAGAATCCAAACAGCTTTATAAATGATTACATGGCTAATCGCCTCTCTGCTGAAATAAAGACAAAAAGGATTTAGAGGACAAACACAGCACACTTTATGTGAGAAAGCATGTAATGTTAAAAAAAGGGTAACTGTTTGAAGACGAGATGTGACAACTCTGCATGCCCATCAAACCATCAGGAGCTGGCATCTGCCACTGCCCCCCTGGGCTCAGAGCCTGTCACGGTGGCAGGATGTGGGGCTGGGAATCACACAGGAATACAATCCCACTGCTTCTGCTCATGCTGTAGTGCAGGTATCACACTGGGCCAGAAGAATCTCATATAAATGCAATTTACAGGTGTTCCTTTTGAAATACTGACATCTTTGATGGAAAGCACAGGACTTCTGGAATGTGAAACCACCAACACACCCAAGCATTAACATATCTGTACAGTGATGGGTGCTTAATCATGAAATACCAAATGTGAAACCCAAACGCAAATGAGAGTGGCAAAGCAGGTTAGAGAACAGCTACACATGTAATTTCACCTCATTTTAAAACAATCTTTTTGCTTGGAACACTCATTCTCTTGCTTTGTAGCATAATCAATACACCGAAACCCTTGAACAAATGCATGGTGATAGCTGAAAAGAAATCAAACTGCCAAGAAATCTGAAGCTGTGGCACTGCAGCAATCATGAAAGATCTAATCAGGACCCTGGGACATCATATGAAAAACTATGGCAGGACAGAGCCAGTTTTGAAGTAAATAATGTGGGGTAGTTCCTCTCCACCCCTTCAACCTCCAAACAGCAGCTCCTGCTCTCAGGTCTGATTTACTCCCTGCTCTCCCAGAGACTCTCACCTTGGAAGCCTTTATGCTTTAAAACAAATGCACAGGCATGGTTTGCGCTGCACCTGAATATCCACTCACAGCTGCCTTGCTGTAGGACAAAGCAACTGCAATGAAAAACCTGCAAAATTAAGTCCACTGGGGACTAACAAAGAAAACAAAGAAAACTGGCCGTGTAATCTCTTCCCACAGTCCTTACCCAAATCTCCTTTGGCAAGTGGCATGGGAGGGCACACAAGGCTGAGCTCCTCTGCTTTGTACTGTTCTCTGGTGCCTCATGCAATTCCAACTGGGTGTACAGTGGAACACAAAAAAGCTATTCCTCACAAATGGGGAAGCAGATGGAGCAATATTTGCCATCATAAGTGCTTTTATTTCCAAAATTAAAAAACAAAACAAACAAAACCACCCCCAAACAATAGTTTCAGTGGCACAAAATGTGCTATTGATCTGAAAGGACAGAGCAGATGGTAAAAAGGTCCTGAAGTCTTCTAGATTAAACAAAAATGATTGTCTATAGAAAGGAACTTAACTACAGAAATATTGGCCCTGTAGCTCAAAACAGGGTATTTTTTCTCTCTTTTAAAAGCAAAAACACATCTGGTTCACTAATAAGAGAAAGAATTATATCCTTGAAAACTGCAGGGACACTGCTGAAATTTGGCACTCTCTGGAACACAGGTATAAGGATTTTTTAAAGCTAGTGGTTGTACTCAGGATACAGTCCCTGCTGAAAAGACAGGAAAAAGCAAATGTGTGTACACTAGCTGGCATGGAAAATATACCTCATATTATACAGAGTCAGATTTACTCACAAGCAAATATTCTGAAGAAAAATTATTTTTACATACTGTTGGTATCCATATGTTGCAACTCAGTGATAATGGCACTATTTTAAAAGTATTTAAAACTTTTTTTCTAACATAAATCTTCTAAAACAACTAATTATTTTTATGTGTTAGAAAAGAGTCTGCTGCTCCTCATCTTATCAGTGTGGGTCTTCAAATGAATATTTCATGGACCCTGCAACTATTTCTCATTACAAAAGCAGAATTACACCTCTAGGAAGGGAACTGCAACAAAAGGTACTTGGATAATAAATACATCTGCAGGTCTGGAAAGCTTTTGAGAATTCAAGAACATTTGTGTACATAAACTGATGATTTATTGCCTGGGAAGAAAACTAATGTGCACTGTCAGTGATTCTGTTTATCCTTAATAAAAATTAGTAACTAAAAATAACTTCAAAATTCTAACTCAAATATCCACACATGTAAAACCACATTCATTTGTAACATAAAGGTCTTTATGCTTCACTTCAGCAATTTTTCCCAGTATACTGATACACTTTTATGCTCTCTACTCTAAAGAAAAGAACCTTCTGTAACCTGGTTTGCATATACCTTCTATCAATCCATTCTGAACTTCAGAAATACTTATGGGGGAGCCCAGAGCTACAGTACTTCAAAAACTATCCTGGGAAATCACCTAAGTCTGCACATTTGACAGGAGTTTCATCACACCCCAGCCCATTCAGTCCTCTATTACCTGTAGATGATGGTAGTTATGCACAGAACAGCTTATCTAGCTCCTGGAGAAACTAAACTGCCCTCCGGAAGTTCAATTATCCATGAAAATCTGGAATTCAGAGAATAAACTTCAATGTGCAGTCTACAATTACTTACTAAAGTTTGTCTATCAAAACTGTGAAGTTCTGTTGTTCAGTATTATTGGTTTTGCTTAGAAAGGAGACCTTTCCTTTGCACCAGGAGATCACCTGGAATAAAGAAACTTACTCTGAGATTTCCCACTGAAATATGAGAAAGCTCAGGCCAGCCAGGTGCCTGAGTATGGTTGGCTTTTCCTGAGCCTCCTCACAGATCACTCAACACTTAAAACTATTGACTTTTATCCATTTCTTTCCATTTTGCTCCATGTTCCCCTTTAGGACCAACCACAACAGCTGGAGCTACTGTTCTGTAATTGAGGACAGAGGATCAGATCAAACTCTGGGAAGGTGAGAGAACAGACAGCAGAAATCAAAGTGGTAAATCTCTAACATTCAGATCTCCAGTCAATCCCAGGACATGCACTTGTTTTGGGGAAGTCAATCAACTGTTGAATGATGACCTCCTGACATTTTAAAAGCCAATTTTGTGAAGAAAAGGGGAAAAATAAAAAGAAGAATGCCATATAGTGTCTAGTCTGACTTAACTCTAGGCTAGCCACTATACAGTCGCCTTTTCATCTACCATCAAAAAGACCCTGCACCTTCCAGAGCTCTGCTTCTGAAGACTGCAACCTGCCAGAGAAAGGAATTGCACAGTACTGAAACAGGATTAGCTGTTATTTCAGTCATGTCTGCACCAGGTATACTGCTTTGGCAAGTAAAGGTACAGACACCAGACCCACCAGAGCTGCCTCTGCAGGTCACACAGGACTGAAACAAGTGGAGAATCAAGTAAATGGAAAAAAAAAAACAACAAAATCAAACAATGTGCTGAGATAAGCTTTTATGGAAGTATCATCTTTCTGATTCCTCTTGATGCACTTTGAAAAGAAAACTGCTGCCAGGTTGTAGAGTATAAGCAGCTAGGACAAATAGCCAGTACTGCATGTTTATGTTAAACAGACACCTTCTGCTATCACCCCAAAAAGAAGAATACAATCCTGTGTGTTCAGCCTTCTGTGAACAGTGGTTTGGACACGCTGCTGCATTAGTACTTTAAAGTAAATTGCTATCACATATCTTTCTCAATAAACACTATTGCACAGATATCCCCAGGTAGGGCTGTTTGGAAACACCTCTTTAACGGATATATTCTCACATGAACTTCCAAGTAATCACAAATTCCACTAGGTGAATCTTCACATACAACAATGCTGTTTGGGAAAGTCCTGCTCCTAGAAACAGTCTCTGAAACCTAAAGCCACAATGTCAACACACTGCATCACTGACCCTCAGCCTCCCCCAAATCACACCAACTCCTTTGTGATGGACTCAAGTGTGGCACAGGGTGACCCAGCAAGGGGTTGATAAACCTTCCCTCTTGTTCCCAAGTGTTTGGGCTGGCAAAATTGAGCTGGAGAAAGTGAAATTCATTCTAGAAATAAGGTGTGGACCAGGTCTTTGCAATCAGTCAAAGCACTTCTGGTAGAGGCATGGCCAAGGGGTAATTGTGGAATTGTTGCCATCTCACAATATAATCTAAGCTCAATGGAGCCATTAACTACTCCAAAACAGAGCATTATTTCTGGTCATCTTCACTAGACACATCAAAACACAGGAAAAACGTGGTACTTCAAAACAAAAGGAAAAGGGATAGCTAGAGATTGGACCAACATAAGACTAATCTGGATGATGTATTGATGGATTTTTGTCTAGTTTTGACAACGCAAACTACATGCTAGGAATGAAAACAATAATTCATCTGAACATCTATGAGAACAACTATGCTCAAGTTTTAAAATCCTGGGTTTTTTTTAAGCAAAAGACAAAAATATTCCAAAGTAAAGGCTTGGGTGAAATTTACAATGAAATGAAAGCCTCAGGAAGAAAGTCAAGGAAATAACAACCCAGTGGTGGTTCATGTGAAGTAAAAGCTAATCCAGTGGCTGAACTACACTAACTCTTCCAAAGACTTCTCCATTGTAGCATGGCTTTATAACCACTTATACACCCTCCAAATATAAACAGCTCTTCCTTGCTCTTGGTCCTAGCTTATGCTACTGCTCTGAGTTGTAAACTAAGAGAAGAATGCCTTGGGTCTGTAAATAAACCCGTGGGTTTGGTGTGATAGGAACAGCAGACTCACAACAACCAAACTTGGAGGCCACCTGGAATCTTGTCACAGCTGTTGTTTACTACAGAGCATTGCAGGAAAACTCAGCTCAGTGGGGAGCTGAGGGTACAAGGACTTGGAGGAAATGTGCTGGAGGGGCAGATGGCACTGAGGAGCAGGGGAAGACTTCAGTTTGCAGAAATGTGTGTGGCTCACCAACTTATTTCAGCAATACTTTACCACTGGGTACATTTCAAGGTCTTATTTCTTTGTGATAGTTCCCACATTTAGGGATCAAATCCTCTGATCTCTCAGAAAACCATCCTGTGTCACACATACAGGCAGATGCTCATATGGCCCCTGGGAGCTGACATCATCCCACCCATCCTCAAAGGTTCACCAGAAAATAAATCAAACTCTTAACCAACTCCCCTAAAGAAAAAATCTAAATGATGCTTAAGCAGCGTGACATTAACAAATAATGAGGCTGAGCCAAACATCCTGCATCTTTCCTCCCTTCTGTTTGACCTCTGTCTTCCACAAAAGCTGACTTCATTCAGTTCTAGAGCCAAGCACAGGATGGGCACAGGGCTGTGTGGGAAACAGAAACCTTCTGGGTTTTCTCACCACCTGCACCAAACCAGCCAGGGCTGAATCCCATGCTATCCTCACCAGAATTTCTGGGCAAGAACTGGTTAACAGAACCTTTTTCCATTTTGCATTTACTAATTATCACTTCATTCAGCCCTTATATTAGTGCAATAAAAAGCAGCTGTCAGGCCAAGCATGCTCAGTCCAAGTGACCTTGTGTTCTTGTTTGTGTTTACCACATAAGCATCAGGGAATTCCATTTTCAAAATACAAGGCTTCATAATCCATTAGCACTAGAGATTGGTCCAGGGCTCTGGATTTACTGGTCACATGTACCCAGGAATAAAAATATGAGTGTACAGCCAGATTAATCTCCAGACCTGTAAAGCATCCCAACCCACCCTGCAGCAGTCTCACTCCAAGGCACATATGAATATTAGCATCATTCCTAAAAGCTACCATTAATACCATCCCCACAGTAAATGAAGCAAAAATTAAATGCTACCTGCCCAACAATTTAGAAAGTGTGGAGACACATAACTAACACCACTTCTTGGGTTTTACACTTGTTTCATAAGTGAAACAAAAGTACTGATGCTCTTATTAATACACCAACAACCCACATCCCCCCCAGCTATTTTGAAAAGGCAGGAATCACTTTCACTGCCCTTAATTTTAAACCAAAAGCAAGTCCAAGCAGCTTAGCTCACCATCAAGTTCAATAAATCAGATAAAAGAATCAATGGAAAGCATTTCAAAATGTAACCTTGGTAACATGCAAAATGTTTCCCCAGAACTTACACTCATTTGCTATATTTGCTGTTTTAGGAAATGAAATATCACACATAGGCAGAAGGACATTAGTATCACAACACTGCATCTCCCAAGCCTAACACTGCACGTGCTCTTCTGGAAGGCACTTTTTTCAGTATGCCCTAAAAATCTGCAGCCTGACAAGTCAGGTGATAGAAATATAATCATATTTCACGTTGACAAAATGCCAAAAGGAAGTGTTCAATAGGAAACAATAATCCATATTTATTCTTTATGTCCTGTTATGTTCTTTAAACATAATTTGTTTTGTGCTTTTCACTGATAAAAAGAGCATAAACTCCATGGTGTTATAACAGCATCTGCCATTTGAAAAATCAACATTTGTCAGTGTTACCACTCAATTTTAACTGGTCTTACACAGCCCTCCTGCATGCAACACTTAGACTGGAAATGACTACTACTGTGTGTACCACTATGTGATATTTGTTGGCAAATACTGATTTTTGAGTTGCAACATAATTATTCAATATTTATGTAAGTCTACCAGGATAAACAATCTCTGATTCACAATGAGACAGAAAACTTCAAATTATTTTGCTGCTTATCTCAGTATCCTGTAACTAAGATGTTTACTAGTTCTTATTCCAGCCTGATCTAAAGGGCATATCATTATTTCCACAGCTCAGCCAAGTTAAGCAAAAAACCCTTTTCCTTCGAAGAGTGTCCCCTGCCACCTGGAGAATGTCAAACAGAGGTGTAACAAAGTAGGATCATCCTCCACTCTCTGTATGTCTTCCCAAAATGCCAAGGACAGTCTGATTTTGAGTAATGATTCTGACCTTCTAAAGATTACCATGTTTCAGAGTTCTTAGTTTTTCTTCTGGTTAGTTTTTTGTTGTTGGTTGTTTTGGTTTTTTTTTCCAATTAGTTTGTTGTGGTTTTGGTTTTGTTTTTTTTGTTTGGTTTGGGTTTTTTTTTGTTTGGTTTTTTGTTATTTTTTGTTTGGTTGGTTTTGTTTTGTTTTTTGTTTTGGAGGTTTTGTTTGTTTGTTTTGGTGTCTGGGGTGAGGTTTTTTTGTTTTTTATTTTTTTNAATTATTACAATTATAATTAGTATATATATGTTTATTTTTAAATTTTTCTTTATAATGGTATGAGATTTAGTTAATTAGATAAATTGTTTATTTTTTTTTATTTTGAGTTGGGAGATATTGTTTTGTAAATTTTGTATCATTTGTATAATGTATAATGTAAGCAAAATTGAAAAAAAATCAGTTGTTACAAGGTTTTTAAACAGTCTAATAAAAAAATTAACACTTACATTATTTNTGAGAGAAAATGAGCATTTCTTTCTTGGCTTTGCTAACTCTTGTTGCTTATCTCCTACATGAATCAAGGATGACCTTCCAACAGTGGCAGATGCCTTCAACAATGGCACCCTGCCATAAAATGCTGTTCAATTCTACAAGTTAAACAAGCATCACAAATAAAGTTCTGCTCAGGAAATAAAAATAGAAGCCACTTTTTTTTTCATAGGTTTTAAACCAATAAGCAACATTCACCATTGTGATATTAACATNTACTAATTAATCAATCAAAAAGTACTACCTGAAACCCATAAAAAAGAAAAAAAATGAAAAAACACCACTCAGAATCTTTCATCTTGTTCCATACTTATTACTANGTGATATTAACATAGACTATTTCTGAGCCAAGCAATCACTTCATGGCACTTTTTTTTTAGGGTTTTTCTCCAAAGCAGGCATCACAAGGCTTGCATCACACCATCAACTGCTCAAAAAGGTAATCAAAAAGCCTCATTCAGAGATGAATCATTTTCCTTTTCAACCCTATCTGCTGTCACACATGGAAGTCTGCCCAAAATGAAAACAGTCTCCCCCACAGCCATGCACACCACCACAGGAAGGCTGCCCCAGAAATAAAGATGGAATTCTCTCCCCCTTCCATTTGAATTATGAATATTGTGTTGATAGTTTTTTAAATTTTTTGGTGGATATATTGAAGTAGATAAGGTATAAATATTATAATTATTACAATTATAATTAGTATATATATGTTTATTTTTAAATTTTTCTTTATAATGGTATGAGATTTAGTTAATTAGATAAATTGTTTATTTTTTTTTATTTTGAGTTGGGAGATATTGTTTTGTAAATTTTGTATCATTTGTATAATGTATAATGTAAGCAAAATTGAAAAAAATTCAGTTGTTACAAGGTTTTTAAAAACTAAACAGTCTAATAAAAAATTAACACTTACATTATTTATTTTATAACCCAATAATTAAATTCCCATGACCTTCAGTGTGATACTAATTAATCAATCAAAAAGTACTACCTGAAACCCATAAAAAAGAAAAAAAATGAAAAAACACCACTCAGAATCTTTCATCTTGTTCCATACTTATTACTATATTATAAAAACCTCAAATTTAAAACTTTACCATGCGAAAACACACACTTTCATTTAACTACACACCCGTGATTATAACTCCATTATTTACATTTGAAAGCGTTCTCTAAGACCTCAAGTCAAAAACAGCGCTCTCCAAAAAAAAAATCAACACCAAAACCCACAGAACTCGCAGATTTCTGACACCCAGCAGGACTGCAGCCCAGGTGGAGGTGTGTCACTTACAAGGCACAGCGTGGCGATAGAGGTTGTCTCTGATGGTCTGCTGCAGGTCATGATCTGGAGATCCTTTCTGAAACCTCTGGTTCAGATAATGCCTCAGATCTTTGTTCAGCCTGCTGCCTGCAAAGAGAAAAAAACCCAGCCGTTTATTTATTTCTAAATGCACACAGTTACCATTTCCAGTCGAGGCAAATGTTAGATTTCCATTCAGAGTCCCCTAAATTATGGCATGCTGACTTTATGAGCAGAGGCTCATCTTCCTCTACAAATGGCTAATTACCAAAAATAACTCGCTGTAAACAAGAGGTCTCTCTTGTCTCATAATGCATCGTTCTTCCTGTGGTGTTAAACAGATCATCATTCCTGTTTATCACTTATTTGTCTGAGCAAATGGAGACAGGAAGATGATGGAAAAAAGAAGAAAAATATTAAAGGTATTGCTTTTGCAAGTCTCTGGAGGGTGAGCTGGGCAGAGAGACAGAAGGCAAAAGCTGCTCCCATTGGAGTTGCTAATAAAGTTGAACATGGCAAAAAAATCAAACAAGTGCTATACCTTCCACTGGTATCTATCCCAACACACAGCAGGAGTTACAAAAATATTGACTTAACGAGTTAAGAGCACCCAAAGTCCTTAAAAACAAACACAAAAACCCCCTCAATATCCAATGCTTTTCACTTAAATCTGTTTATTTGCCTGTTCAGGTTTGAATGCCTTCAGAAGTGTGAAAGAAGATAAATGAGTTGAAAACAAAACAAAAACAAATGAACATACAAAAAAAAGGAAAAAAAAAGAGAAAAATAAATGTAGCTGTTAATGAACATTGCCACTTGCTGAATACCAAGTCCTTTTTTGTAGCACAACATATGAACTGGAGAAACTTGATGAAGTCTTTCCCCAAAATATTTCAAAGTTTGGAATAACACTGACATTAATTTGACTGAAGAGCAAAAACAGGGATTGAAACTCTTCTGTTCTAAAATGAAAAGGAAAAAAAACACTGGAAAAGCTTCTGAGAAAGGCAGCCAGGATGATCAAAGCCTGGAGCAGATGCCACACAAGGACCAATAGAGGGATGCTGCAGCTTGTTGTGGACATCAGCCCCCAGCATGTCCTGAGGTCACCTGGGGACTGGGCACTGCCATCTCCAGGGCTGGAGACACCAAGGAAAGCTGAACAGGAGCCTGGCTCAGAATCATCATGGACCAGAGTCCACAGGCTGTGCAGCTCTCCCTGCAGAGCACTGGGGGGACAAGCAGCTGGTCCAGGAGATCCAAAAAGCTCCTGTAAGACAGACCCATTGGGGGCTGCAGGATCACAGAGTGGTTTGGGTTGGAAGGGACCCTAAAGATCACCTTGTTCCCACCCCCTGCCATGGGCAGGGACACGTTCCAGGGCACCAGGCTGCTCAGTGCCCCATCCAACCTGGCCTTGAAAAGAAGAGGGAAAAGGAAATCCCTCGGGCTCAACATCAATTGCTGGTGGCTGGGAGACCTGGGAAAGAAGTGGGGGAATATCAAATATCTTGTTCTTTTCCTTCCCTTTGCCTGGCATCTTATTTATGGTCCTGGCTGGAGCCAAAACGTTGGACTACATGGACCTTGGGCTGAACCACTGCAGCTGTTTTCAAAGTCTTTTAACATTTGCATTATGATTTTTTTTATTGTGAATATGTAGTGCAGAGATCATCTCAATACATCTGGACACTGAATGCAGCCTCACAGTTGAAGATTCCAGGCTGGAGCCTCTAGGAATCACTGCAGAGCAAATCAAAAATAATAATACTGCAAAGGAGTGCAGTTGGACAGTGGGTCTGGGAGGCAGAAGCAGCACCAGGCAGATGGAGAAATTAGAAAGAGTGCAGACTGTTACATCACTGAGGGCAGGATAAAACTACTGCAACCCTGCAGCATTTTACCAGAAATGCTGGTTTAAAAACAAAACTAAACAGAAACTCCCCCCTGCAGTCTGAAGTACTACGTCAAATTTTTAAAATAATATTGTGATTTGTATTTAGATCCTCCTGACAGCTTTTTCTTTTAATTAAATCTCTTACTGAAGAAAGCAAGGCTCAGGCAGCAGGCCCAGTTATTAACAGAACAAAATTTTTAAAGACCAAGATGCTCATTACAGAAATGAAACAACAAAACTGAAATTAAGGGAGATATAATTGGCTCAAAATACTTTCCTGAGCAACACCAGCAACACCCCTCACTCCCAGAGTGAATTATCAACCCATTTTCCAACAAATGGTCTCCAGTTATTACACCATAAAATTTGGTTCCCACATAGGAGGTACTTGGAGGGTTTGTGGGCTACAGTTTTTCAGTATCAGAGCTGACTTTCCAAACTCCAGATGTTTGATTTCATACCACGGTGTTTTACTCCAGAGGGAGACTGGGCACAAAAAGAGCATCTGCTGAAATAATAAAGTAGTTCTTTATCTTTTAACTAAACAGTCTATATATTTCCTTGCACAAGAGAGACTAAGGCAAGGTGAATTTTCACAGCAAAAAAGGACAAATATGACACACTGTATGGGCATAATGAAAGGGCTTATTCCAGGGAAGAAATTAATACACAGAACTGCATGTATCACATAAGTAAACTTTCTTCCAAAATACTGTGTGATCCCTGATTCAGTGATTTATGTCACAATAATGTCTTGAGGTGAGAAAGCTCTGCTGAGCTAGGGCTTGTTTGACCACAGAATATATGCAATTTAATGATGATATCTGCTTGTAGCTTCCCTCTGTGCCCATTCCATCTAGCATCTCAGGCTATTACGGCCCCGCTGGAAAGTTTGGTTATTTGGTTTATGCAGGAGCTGGGATTTCCCAGCTGAGTCACTGAAGCACTAGTTAAAAAGGCACTTGCAAAAACATGGGCTGTAGCAACACTTTCACTCACATAAGTGTCCCCTCTGGGGGCTCAGAGCAATGCTTATTTCTATTACATTTATTTTAGAAGAGAAGGAAGAAGGAAAAAAAGGCAAAAAGAAACCTAAGCCCCAAAAAGCTTGCTGAGCTACGTTCCTGTTCCTAAATTCCAGAAAAGTCTTGACAGAAATGAAGGCTTCTTGCAGCCCTGATGATCTCAGCTCAGCAGTGGCTGAGGCCACAAGCTGTGGGCACAGGCAGGTTCAGGAACTCCTTCCAGTGCATGGCAGAAGAAAATGAGCTAACACAGAAACTAACTCTGTGTAGGAAGCTGCCAAAGGGATCTAGCCTGGAACATGCTGGATTTTTTATCACTTGAAATGCTTCTCTCTGCTCTGATCTCTTCCAAAAATCTCCCCTGAGTTGGGATGGCACAGGCTTGACACTGGCTTTATTTAGTAGGTTCTAGTGATGCACACAAGTTTATAAACTCTGCTGTACCCTTAGTCCAAAATGTATGCACCCATAATCTCTGTGAACCTGAAAAAGATGCCAGTGACATTTAAGCAACCTCCTCTGTGCAAATCTCAGCAGCAAAATTCATTCTGGTCCTCGAGGGCATCACTGGCTTGTGCAAACTCTCTCTGAGACCAAGCCTCACCTTTGATGGCTTCTGTCCCGGCACCAGCCACCACCAGACCAAAATATGGCAAGGTGCCCAGAACCACCTCATTTTATGCAAACATCCTCCCCTTTCTAAAATTTAAATCCATCTCATTGTGCTCAAGAAAATACTTCCTTTAGAGAAGAGGTGTGCCAACCAGAAGTATATATTGGATTTCAAAATACTCCCCTGTTCTCATGGAGACTGGATTTTACATTTACTCTTTTGAGATCCTTTCTTTTCTTCTCTGCTAAAAAAGATATAAAAAGATACAGCAGTGATAATAGTGGAGGGACAGGAGATGCAACCCAGGAACAGCAGTTTCCAAAGCAGAGGATACAGGTCTGAAGACCCAGTGCTCCATTCTTCCTTTGTGCTGGTCAGGATAAGGTGGAAATTGTTTATTTGCACACAGAAAAATCACCTTGTTATTTCTGTAATGAAAATTGAGCTGATGTATGTAACTTAGATCATCAGGCACACACAAAAAATGAAAAGCTCACCAAAATTTACAAGTAAGATGTTTAAAGATTTTTTTTTTGGTGCTGTTGCAACAGTTTCCTTTCCCTTTTTTCTCTGCTGAATAAAATCAATGCCATTTTTTAATGTAAAGGTACAGTCAGAGAACCAACTTTTCACTGTTTCACTCCTCACAGTACTACTCCAAATGTGAGATGTTTCCATTTTATTATCTGAATCCTCTGAATGAAACACAGAGCAAAATGCTGGTTTAACCCATTCTTCTTAATTATTATTCTGTATTTTAGAGTACGTCTATCACCCTCCCCAGCCGTTAAATTGTAACAACATTTTAGTAGTAAAAAGAAACCCAAGGGGGAAACATCTCTCATAGCTAAAAAAAAATAAAATATTTACTGACATATGGTTTGCTGAGAAACAATAAACTGTCAGGTTTTTGTAGCTCAATGTGTAACTTAGATGTGTTTGTGATTAATGAAAAATATTGACTGTTTCTAAACACATTGTTTTCAAACCCACAATTCTGTCACACATCTGTCCTCCAACACCTACCTGATATAAAGTCCCTAGGGAAGCTATGCTTTGAACTATGCTCTGACACTTGGTGCTAAAATTCCCAGTTTCTGCAGGAAGAAAGCTGCATGTGGGATCATGTAACACCGACTTTGCTGTGTGAGAACATCAGCTGTTGGAGAGCACTGCCACCAGCCAGCAGCAGCACAGACCTGGGGCTCAGAGCCCCTTCTTGCCTTATTGCCATGCTGGCTTCCAGCAGGGAAAGCACGCTGCATAAATCACCAAGCAGAATCTGAATTTTTTTCCCCCCAAGAAAAAGCTGAGTGTGAACATTGCAGGGCTGCCAGCACCTTCCTGCCAGCTGGTGGATAGTCTATGCCAGGACTGTGCAATATGTGTGCTCCAAAAATGTCTTTTAAACTCGCGCTTTACACGTTTGGAAATTATGGTTTTATAGTTTATGTTTGTATTAATTACTGCAGCTGTTTGATCACATTTCTGTTTGAGATGGTCCCAGATAATCCTGATAAACAGCCACACTCTGACAGAGCCTATAGATGCTTGTGCAAAGATGGGTCAGGGTCAGGCCTGGGACACACTGGTCCCTGACCTATATTACACTCCCCTAAGCAGATTACACCAGTATATATTTTTTTTGCTTTACCCTTCTTTAGGAAGGCAACCAATTGCTACATTCACAGTGACTGATAGCATCTCAGCTAGAAAAATCTATTTTCCATTCCTGAATTGCAGCAGAATGCCCCTTCTCCTGTCAGGATCTCTGTTTAAAGGTGTCTTTAGCAGAGGGATTCTCTGTGGTCAGACAAAGACCATTTCAAAACAACAGGGCCATGAAGCAATGAAAGGTTAAAGGCCTCACTAAAGGGATAAAAGTGCAATAGAGTCATCTGGATTAAGACTCTCTCTCGCCACCCTGATGTCTACATTGAGAGGGAAGGATTCAATTTTTTAAAGACACAAAGATTGCACATGTTGGATTTGCAGTATAAACCCCTGATTGTAACATACTGTCTTTCATCTGAAGATCTCTATCTGAAGGTATTTAACTAATAAGTTATCATGGTTGTCAGGGTTTTATTTCTGTGCTACAAAATGTAAGAACTGCAGATAAGGGGGGGAAAATCCTACAAAAACCAAGCCAAACAAAAAAAATCCAAACCCTGCTCGTTTCAAGGCACGAGCAGAGAACTTGCAGC
Organism: Rhabdornis inornatus; assembly: GCA_013397075.1. Taxonomy (NCBI): domain Eukaryota; kingdom Metazoa; phylum Chordata; class Aves; order Passeriformes; family Rhabdornithidae; genus Rhabdornis; species Rhabdornis inornatus. The sequence continues at coordinate 1,590,507 of VWZS01009920.1, forward strand.
TCGTGTTTTCTTGAACAAGTGGATTTGCAATGTCAGCTGATTGGCCTTACAGGCTGGGGGACTTCACTTGTGCTCCTCTCTCCAGGGCTCCTGTTCTGCCCAGCAGAAGGTACTCAACACAAACTCATCTCTAATTAGAGCCAAAATAGTTCCCCTTAACTACAAAGTGTGTTAACTAAGCTGGTTATAAATCTATGACTCCCTTAAAAAAAACAGCCTATTTTTAAAAGAAATGTTAAAAGAAAAATGTAACTCAAGACAACTTCTCAATCTGTTTTCAGATCACTATAAAGTGGGGTGTAGACAGGGCTCCTGGGAAACAGAAGACAGTTCTTAAAACTTTTCCAACAACAATGCCAGGGCATCATCACTGTCTCTTAGTAATACTTGCCATCAATTTTCCTCAAGTCCTGTTGCAAAGGTGGCCCTGACACTCACACATATATTCTGTTAATGCTTGGAGAGATTAATATTCTATTTCTGGGAAAATTAACAGAATAATTTTCATGGTAAGGTCCAGGAAGCAGCAGCCCATCTTAGAAGGCCAAGTATTTTTATCATTTAACAAGACTGCACTGGTAGCCACATCATCATCAAATATTCCTAATCCCAGCAGTTGTTATGGAAATGATAATAGTTTGTGCTGTGTCGTTTCATCCTGTCCCATCCTTGTCTTCCAGCTGCTGTCCAAAAGTGATTATAAATAATGGGGCTATAAAAGCCATTCAATAATTAGAAGATTCATTGGCCATATGCCAGCAGTGACAAAAGAGAGTGATTTATGTAAGATGAGCCTGTCACATCTGCCAGATCACAGTTTCATTATGCCCGTGGCTTTAAGGTCACAGTTTAGCACTGTTTCAACAGCCATTTGTCAAGGGGGTGCTGGGGAGAAGAGGTGAAATACATCATGGTTTTGTTTGCTTTCTTGTTTTAACTACTAAGTAAATAAGTAAATAAAGTCCAGTACCTACATTTGTTATTTCCTGTCTCTTGTGAGGTCAAAGACACAAGAAAACATTCATCACGGTTGGCCAGAGTTCAAATAAGATCATGAAGAAAAAACATCGCATTTAAAAGCCTTAAGAATTCATGTGGCTTCTCAAATTCAATACAATCTAAGCATGTTCTGTCTTCCAGCCACCCATGAAATGAAGGTACCTTGTAAACACGTAACATGTTGGTAAATTAATTGCTGCTGCATTTTCCTAACACAAGTAAAAACCTTTTATGGTTCAGTGTTCTAAAATGATATTTAAACATTGCCATGGGAGTTCAGATTAACAATTAACATGGCTCAGCAAACACCTAATTTGATCCCAATTCCATTTTCTCATCTTCTTTTCTTCTAAAAAACAAACAAGAAACACCAATGAACTTTTATTGCTGGGCACCAATACTAGTACCATAAAGTCCAGATGTTTAAATGTTCCCCATAAATGCTTCAATAACCTCATCTGTTATTGTCAGTGATTGTTTTCATTCCAATGTGGACAAAAGTCTCTGGTGACAAAAGCTACTGGTCTGAGGGTGCAGACTGGATCTTTGCTGGGAATGCTACAGCCAGTACCAACCAATATATTTCTTTAATTTGTACCAACCTCCTAAAACTAGACTGCAGTCAGATGCTGCCATTATTCTAACAAATCCACACCACAACAAAAGCAAATGACTGCTCACCCTTTGCCTACCTCCTGAAGTAAAACATAAAATTCTTCCCAATTTTTATGCTTTAGAAACTTCTCCGAACAACATAGCCTCACCCATTGCAAAAGACTTCCAGTGGAAGGAAATTATGATAAGCTGGAGGGTTATGCCATAAAGAACTGCACAAAGTTACAGGATGAGCTACCTGCACAGCAATAAAACCCCACTTGGATGGAGCATGGTCAAGACTCGAGCAGCAGCAGCCTGGCTGCTGAGCCAGCAGCGAGCACTTCAGTGCAGCCAGGCATTCCTGCCTGCAGAATGAATAACACTTGCTATTTTATTACTGAGAGAACTCCTTAAAATGTTATTTTAGGTGTAAGCTGTGCATCTGAAGGAGAGTATCCACGCTGAAAACTTTCAGGTCATGTTCAGAATCAAGAGCCTTCCTGGCACAGCACCTCTGGTATCACTCTCAATCTGCATGGGTGAGTGAACCAGCACTGAGGTGGTAATTCAGCATTTGCTGCTACAGAAATGCACTTAACAGATCATAAATCCCTGGTAAAACTCTTCTAAGAGCATGTCACCTCATCTACTGTATTCACAGGATGCTCCACCTTATTTTTTCTGTGTGTTAATAGTGATTCATATTTCTACGCTAAATTTAAACAAATAGCCTTTCAGCTGAAAAGGGTCAGAAAAACCCACAGAGTTCAGGCATTGAGGCTGAAAAGAAAAAATATAATTATTTATACACCAGGCCTAAAAATTTTGAACATTTGTGACAAATACACTTCCGTTGCTCTCAACTGAATTCAGATCAGCAACAACTGCAAATGCAGCAGCAAGCCCAGCCTCTCTCCCTTTTTGGCCCCTTCAAGCTTCTGGTGCTCTCAAAGTTTCAGCCCTGAGTTTCTTGAGGCTCCTGGAGAAGAAAAGTTCCTTCACCCTCTGACATCTTTGCAGTCCAGGACAATCCTGACCTTGGAGACAGGGAGGTCACACAGCCACAACTGCATCCCAGGAAGGGGAGCCTGCTCTGCCATGGAGAGGCAAATCAAATCTTTCTACCTCAAGAAGGATCTGGTTTATTATTTTCTTCCTCAAAATACTGAGGTTTAAGTTCTGCTCCTCTTCTTAAATCATGTGGTATCATTTATGTCCATACAGAGCCTATAGCATCATGACAGTAGATAAATGATGATATTTCTCCTGAGAAAGTGGCACCCATACTGCCCCAGGTAAGCCTAAGGAACAGAAAATCTGATATACGTGAGGCAAAAATACAACAGAACATGCTGGTCAAGGAACAAGGGCATATGATGAATACAAGAGGGAAAAGCAAGGTCAGAAGTATTAATGACTGCTGGTCTTAGACACCTCTAAAACAGATTTGAACTGGCCAGGCACAAAGCTTCAGAAACATGATTTCCTCACATCCAGATGGGTGCTGGCAGATGTGGATCCTGCCCCAGTGCTTTGTAGCCGCAGTTAATCATGAACCCAAATAAAAGTGGAGATTAACCACTCCTACTCTGTTATTGACTCTTAGGAGACCTCTGTTCTTCCCCCATGCCATTTTCAAGAAGTGCTACAAGCTCCCTGCTCTTGCCTCAGCTTTTTGTTTTCCTTGTTCACTTTCAAGAATCCACAGACACATGACAAGGAAATTGAGACTTTCAGGTGTTTTCTGGGAATGACAGCAGAGAAGCAAGGTGAGCCAAGGTGAGAGAAGGGATGAATATTTTCCTCTTAAAATGAAAAATCTCCAAGATTAAACTACAAAACTGATTAACAGCCACACATACAAACTTTGTTGTGTTTTCACAACAAAGCTCAGGAGGTACATGGACAAAGAACAAAGTAGTGGAACATCCTCTGGTCTTGTTTTCCATGAAGTTTGGATTAGTATCATGCTAAATACTTTACCCAGCTCTGTGGCCAGATCAGTGTTGACCCAGAGTTAACTGGCTGACAATTAAAGCCACGTCCATAAATGCCTCTGCTTGGCAGTGACCTTAAACCAAGTGGGCAAAGCAAAGGCTCAGCTCTGCAAAGCTTGACAGCAAGGGGTGAATGCAGGCAAAAAGAGGCATTGCTCTGAGCAGGGCATTCTGCCTCTCACACAAAGGCACTGCTGTGCTGGGGCACTTTGCACTGTGTGTTCCAGCAAGGAACAGCACTGAGGAGCATGAAGCCATCAATAGTGGCAAGAAACGTTGATGTTGCCACGTAGGCTTTAAAGAAACCTCGCAACAGCAACAAAAAAAATTAAAAAGAAAAAGAAGAGAAAAAACCTCCCACTCAACTGAAGTGAAAGCAGAATGAAATCACTGTGAGAGTGCCCTGGTGCAGCCTCTGAAGGATCCAGTGAAGCAGCTCCCACCCTGTCTGCTCTGAGTTTCCATCAATGAACACAGACTGAGCCACGTGAGCAGCCCAGGAAAGGCTGCCCAGGAAAGCACAGCCTGCCTGGGAGCCACACAACAGCTTTTGCCAGCCACACTCCTCCCTGTGAAGCCACCTGGGCAAGGCAGCATCGTCCTGTCCCTTCCTCTGAAGATGCCAGCAAGCTCTGCCTCTTCTGGGATGCAGGGAGGGCTGAGGGGAGCAGCAGAAGCAGGGCAGGAGGTGAAGAAGAAAGTCTAGCTAAAATAATAAGAATGGGAAAATCAAGATGAAAAGCACTTGCAGTCTTCCACTCCAAGGAAAAGACCCATTTCTGGAAATGAGATGCACATCTCTCTATGTCTCCTACAAGGAGTTGCCATATGTTCTAAAAGTAGGATATAATATTTGAGCTGTAAAAGCCAAATCAGCTTGAGAAACAGACGGCATGACAATGCTTTAGCAGAACAAGCCCCCCATAACAATATGCCAACAAGCTCATTTTCTAGAATGGCACTAGGAAAATATTTGCAAAATCTGAAATCCATTCCCTAAATACAGCATTTGGTTCTTCCAGAATGTGAAAAAAGTGCCACACATGTGCCAGAATTGGGGAATTCTAAGTAGCTCTTCATATTCTTTGATTTTTTGGCTTGCTTTTCTCTGTAATTTTTGGATAGTGGGTTTTGGAGCTTGTTTTTTTTCAAGCTTGACCTCAAATTTCTTGAGCAGTCATTCTTTTTCTCCCTTGGTTGCTGGAGGGACAAATTCCCACAGCCCAGCCAGGTCACCTTTGAATTTTGATCACAGGGATCAGTTTTTTTTCTCTGACCTCCCAGGCTCCAGGACACACCTCAATATTGACAGCCTAATTCCCAGAGATTCATATTAGATTTCATTAAATCTAATGCTGACAACATGTGATTGTCAGGCTATAAACACACACTAAATGAAAATATTGTCAGAACACTAGAATTTTGATGCTGTTTTTCAAATTTTTTTTCCCTCACAAGTATCTCTATCATACAAAATGTTGGCCTTCTTGGAAGAAACTTTAATTTCAAAGAGCACAACGCAGCTTAACCTCAGATGGACCTCTTTTTATTTTTTTTCTTATTAAAATATAATTACACATTTATGTACATATAGAATAGATGCCAAACCACTAACATACACTGCAGAAAGAAAGCACACAGGCAACAATGCTGTGTGATTTAGAAAATCAGGCTCTCAAAGCTGAATATAATTATGAGCTAAATCTGTTGGGAAAAAACATTTAAACGGAAAAATGTGTATAACAGTTTGGGAGCTGTTGAAGCACATTTTACAAGAGGCCCAAAAAGCCACAAAAATTGAGTAAGGAGGTCACACTGGTTTAAAAACAAACCTGACTTGTAGGGAAAGTGACTGCAGCTTTTTTCAGTTTCATGTTGGAGACAAAGGGAAAATAAGACCTAAGCAGCTGGACTAGCTCTGGCTAATTATTCTAACTGCAAATATTTTTGTTTTATTTTTATTGTACCATTGAAGTGTTTTCTGAGGGTTGGAGGATATTCTCCATCCCTGGGAAATGTTACATCAACATTGAATGCTTTTTTGAAAAATCGAGATTAAAGAGAAATTGATTCAACCTAGCTCTCTAATGTACTTGGAAATGTGATTTGGGAAGGCGGTGTTGAATAGGAAGGTAAAGGATCTGGAAGAACGGGGGAGCCAACAGTGATTTAAAAGAGTTCAGAGCAAAATGATGCAATGAGCTGAATCTTTTGAATTGCTCAGGTGCCCAAGAGCCTGGGCAAGTTGAGAAAACCTTGCTGGTAAAAGGGAAGTGTTAACATGGCTATTCTGCTGTAAAAGCAATTCAACACACAGCATTGTGGGCCTCCCTTTTGTGCAGGAAATGGAACTGAAATTCTAAGATCAGATTTTACAGCACTGACAGAATGAAGGAATTGGCTGGAGCAAGCAAGAACTACGGCAGTCAGTCGTGGGTTTTAATAAAGTACCACTACATCTTACTGGCAAAACTCAAAAGTGAAAGTGAGAAGTGAATGAGGGCAATATTGCTGTTAACTGTTGCACATGAAGTCATGTGAAGCAAAAATGCTCTGATTTTTGGGACTGTCTCTACTACACAGAGAAACTCTTCTGTAACCTTCATGCTAAAGTCTGGTCAAAAGCAACAGCTAAAATACTGAAAAACTCACATTTAAAACAAAAAACCAAATAAGCTGTATAGTGTTGGTCTCTAACATAAATATAATCCTTTATATAAAGCACGTTTGGCAATAAAAAATAAAAAGGCACATGAAAATCTTATTAGGGTCTGTAACAAACATCTCTGCCTTGGTCACAAGGTCTTGTTCTCTTAATGAGTTTAGGAGTGCCTGTATCATGTTTCTGTCACCCCAGCTTTTCCCTCCAAGAAACAAATATGAATATTACAGATGGTAAAACCCACATTTTCTTGAGCAGGAAATAAATGTTTATATGCAGCATATAGCAAAACATATATTTCCAGAGACAATAGTTACAAGATTCAGACTTATTAGTGCAGGAATTTTTAATGGAAAACATGTTTTGGGGGATAAGCATTTTAATTACAAAGAAACAGCATACAACTTGCTTCTTTAGATGTAAAGCAGAGCAGCTCTGCAGCAGAATAAAAAGGTCTCTTTTGATGAAAATATTGGAATAAAGAGAGAAACACTCAGCTCGTGTGTATGGCATGTTAGACACTTTCCTGGTAATGCTTTTGATCCCAAATGGCATTTGTCAGAATGGAGACATTCCTCAGGAATGTGACATTTCTGCAGAAACCAGACACAGCTCTGACCACCCCTTACCCTGCCCTGATCCCAGCCACAGCTCCGAGGGTCCAGGCTCAGTCAAGCCCTTCTGCCCACAAGCTTCTTTTCTTTCTCCTTCTTACAGTCTTTAGACAATGCACGCTGCAGGAGTAAGAATTAGCACACCCATCTAAAAGAGGGGGCTTATGAAAGGCTACCAACGCCCAGACTTGATCTTCCCACTGCAAACAAGAAAGTTAACCAAAGTACCAGTTCAGTTCCGAAGACACAAAAAATTGGTACCTGCAGAATGAAGTTTCACAGATTCTGGTTTGGTACAAATGGAAATACAGGCTTTTTTTGGCAAGTGGGGCCTCCCTTATGTAAGTACATCTACTTAGCTGCAGGCATCTTGCACTAAAAACAATTAACTGGAAAATACAAGACCAGAAGTGGGCAAAATAAACAATTTCTCTGAATTCCAAGTAGAAAGAAACACTGGTTTCATTCCCATTACATTCCAGCAACAGTTTTGGTGGCTTTCCTGTATATCCACAACGAACACCTTTTGTGAAAGACTAACAGGAAAAGCAGAAATGAAATGTTTAATCAGGTTTGCTGCTGGCTTTAGCACCATGGGATTGTCCCCATTTTACAGGACACAAGTAGACTTGACCATGCTTTATGCCCATTTTTGCCAGTAAGTTCTGGCTCTCCAGACTCATATGGTTCTAATCAATTTGCAATTCTGCCAGGAAATCTGCATGCTCAAGCAGCAGCTTTACTGTCATTGCCATTAAAACCAACAGCCACTTTATTTTTTATATTTTGATAAGCATTCTGATGATCCAGCTACAGACTACAAGAGAGGCAATAGAAAACAAAAATCAGTATTAATTGTCTAAATACTAATTCTTCTTCCTTAAGTTTTTATTCTTTAATTTTGAAGAGTTCTTGTATCTTCTCAGTTGGTTTGCTAACAAACATTTTTCAGTCTCATTTAATCAAATGCATTTGGATGGAGATCCCTAACTCTGACTCTGAAATGGAAAGCTGTAATCAGCTTAACCTCAAATTCATTTTATGCTTCTTTCACTTTTGGGAGTGCACAGTCAAAGCTCTGGAGGTTCTGCAAAGCTGAAAGAGTTTTGAAGCAACACAAGTAATACCAAAGCTTCCTATACTCCTGCTACAAGAGAGAAAAAACAAGTTGTAGAGGTCTAAACTGATCCAGGAAAAGATGCAAGAGAGCACAGAACGGGTCTTGCATTTCTGCTGAGTGAATGTCACTATGGTTTCTGTTTTTGTGCTACTCTGGGATTTCAGAAAGCTCTACCTCCAGTCATTAGGTCATCAGGATTTTTGTCTGCTGGCTTAAAAGGACTTTGGGTCAGAACCTCTGAGCTTGGCAAGAAAAGGTGTCAGACAAATAGCATGCAAAAGGAGCAGCTATTTATCAAAGGAAAAATCCAGAACAATGCACTGCTCCTCCTTGAACACAGTCCCACTGCCCCACTTTGAGAGCCTGAACCAGGGCAGATGAACAAAGGAGGAGCTTTGGAAGGCAGCTTGTTTTTTAAACAGAACAGAGCACCATGCACAAAGGCATCCAGGAGCCACAGATAAAAACTTCACAGAGGGGACAAAAAATCCCAAGTCTCCTCCAGACAGGGGCTGCACTGCTGTCCCCAGCTCTGGGCTACTCACACTCCTCTGCTAATAAGTCCCACGGTGAAATCTCCAGATTCCTAGAAATAAATTCTGCTGCTGTTTTTGAGTCAGGCTGGCCAGGCAAACCCACCACCTTTGACAGGTGTTTTTTCACACTTCTGTTATTTTTTTGTTTGGTTTTGGTTTTGTTTTTTTTTTAATTGCTTGCCTAAATATGAATTAATTGGCCTAATTCTACATTTCTTTGAGTTTGTTCTTCCTTTTAAGTCACACTCTTTTTGATAGTTAAGCTTTTATAATAAATTTAAGGAGCATGATCCTTTCTTGATACGATGCTCCCCTGGTCCTGCCTTTGCACCTCTGCTCAGACCCAGAAATTCCATTCAAGCAAGGTGCATCCACAGCTGCTGTAGGAACACCCTGTACCCATTACCCTGCACAGAAATGGCAGATGCATCTACACAGGCTGACAATTGATTTACTCATAATTTGCAACCCTTTGCAAAGGAACTAGACTTCCTAGCAATCAATGAGAAAATAACCTTGTTAGCAAAAAAGCCAATGTTCTTTTAAATTAATCAGTTCTTTTTCATCCAAACAGTACAGATAATGAGAGAGATGATGACATTTTACATGACCTATAAAAAGTAGTGTTTCTATTTTAGGCTCTCCTTCATAAGGGTGCCAGGATGATTATGTTTTGTTTACTGGACAAAATAATCTCTTATTTGTTAAGGCTTGAATGCAATTTTATACAGTACAAAATTTTATCTTCTATTGTCTTAATTATCATCTGGAGGGTTGAAGCATGAAATGATGGCACAGAAGAAAATTAATATTAATGTGTTCTAGCTGCAATTTAAAGAGAAAGGACTTGGAGCTTTCTTTTGCTCAAGTGCTTAACATGCCACATCAGACTAGTGAATTTTATCCCATTTAGCTGCTATTGTTTCTCCAAGTAGCATGAAGGAAACAGACACCCACCTTTTGTAGATTTCCTACATTCCCAGTGTTCAAACACACAACCTTTCCCTCCAATTTCCTTTTACATCACTTGCTAAAAAGTGTGAAAATGTTTCCTTAGGATGGTGTGCAAGACTACACTACTGTTTTTAAAGGTTTTTGTATGATACTTTCGTCACCTACAGCATGTTCTCATGCCAGTGTGAAAGCACAGGCAGCAGGAGCCTTTTCTCTCGTTTACTTCATTTGCATCCGAATAGCCTGAGAATTCAGGGTCTGGGGGAAAAGGTGCATTTATCCCAGAAGGAGATGGCAAAAAAAAGAGAAAGTCTTGGATGATGAGCAGTGCACAGTGACACCAGAGGGTTTTCTGCCTTCCTAGCTAGAAATCAAAAGGGAGCTTAGTGCACTGATTTTAAATTAAAACAAACAAAATGCATGGTTTGACCACTTCAGAGTCCAAAAGTACCAGTAGGGATTGAAAAAGACAGCACTTAGATGCAGATAAAATGAAACATGGTTTAATTCTTTTGCAATTTCATCCTGCTGTTTCAGCCCTGACCTTTCCAGGTCTGAAAAAGAAAGGGAGGAGATCAATGTTTCGTTTCCCTTTTTTTTTGGACAGGAAGAGCAACTGGATTGGACTTGTTTCAGGGGCTTCATACACACTATTAGAAAAAAAAAAAAATCTGTATTTTAGGCAGATGAATTTAAATTACCTGAAAACATAGAAACAAAGAGTTTGCATGTCTTATCAATACAATTCCTTCTAAATTAAGTTTTAATGAAAATGAAATGCACTAAGGCATGTGTGTTCACTGTGGCATCCCGCACCGCTGAGAAAGTCAAAGCAAATGTGTCAGGTCATGGGCCAGCTGCAAACACAGCTATGATGATGCAAAAGATCCTTTTCCCCTTATGCTGTTTTATGCCATGACTATTTTAAAGCCTAGGTTGGGTACATCTAAACATCCGTGTTATAGTTTTTTCCCTGTGGAATTCTGTTTGTTTGTTTGTTTGAACTACTTTACGAAATCCCAAAATGCATAATTCTGCTTTAGCAGCTCCAAATTCAATCAAGTGGATTATCTTCATGCCCACCTAAACTGTGTCCAGAATATGGAAACATTCATCACCCACTGTGTAGAATTACAGAGATTAAAAAGGTAAGAAGTGAGGTTTAAAGGTATTAAAAGTTAGAGGAAACTGCTCCAATAAACCACAGAAGAGTGTGAATTGGGTGCTAATCACCACCACCACCCTCAAACCCAACAGGAGGCAAGTGATGGGATCTGAGGCTCCCCACAGCTCCAGCTCATGGCTGTGGGAAGACAGAGGTGCTGGGATTTGCACCAGTCCATCCCAGACGTGGTGACCCCATGGCACCAGCACTTCACTCAGGGCAGCAGAGCCCTGAGCCTTTCCTGCCATGGCCAGCAATTCTCCTGGGAAACTCCACACTGCCCTTCTGCCCATCTCACCCAAGCTCAAAACACTCCAGGTCACCAGCATCTGTGCAGGAGCTCATGCACAAAACTCCTCCTGCTGTATTTCCAAACTATTTAAAGACCCAACAGCATATGCAGAAGCACAAATATCTCCTGTTACTGGATGACATAGAGCACTCAGAGCTGAGCATCTATGATCAATACCTGTATATTGATGTATATATGTATATATTTCCTATACACACACTACTTACTATAACCAAAGAATAAGGCCACTCAAAAATATCCATCTAAAAATAAATTAAGAACGGAAAAAAAAAAGAAAAAAGAGAGAATGTAATTTAGAGCCAAATAAAATTCAACTGAGAATGCAGCTAAGCTGAGGTAAACCAAGAGCAAAACATATCTGATAATTGATCAAATCATACTGTCTAGCAGATGAGTGCCTACTGAACAGAAGGGCTGAAGAACACAGACACTCCAGAATAACAGCTATAAAGCAGAGTTTAATGAAATGATAAGCTATTTATGCTAAGCATTCATGGCTATGACAATTTATTTGTACAGAGTGAATAGAGAGTAGAAATTTGTCAAAATGCAAATACAACAGTGACCTATTGATACAGGGTCAAAATGTGAAGGGGAGAAGCAAGTTCAGGATACCAGGGCTACAATTACTGCAGTGTTCTTACAACACCATTTCTCTCTTTACATTGAGATTTTCCATCAAAAGGTAGATCTAAGGAACTCATTAACATGAAGAAAAACGAATAAGACATTACTGAAAAGGAAGACAGAAATATGTATCTTATAATTTGAATTAAGATTTTCTGCTGGAGAATGTCTTTATCTCTCCAGGCAAAATTGCAAAGCAATGTTGTAGAATTTAATGGAGAAATGAGGCACACAAAGGACTGCTTATATGCATACCTTAGTGAAAGATACAGAGTAGAAATAAGTCCTCTGAACAAAACTGAGCACTGCACATCAATGTTGCCAAGTATCACTGCTTGGCTATGAAATATCATATTTTATCATATTTAAAACCATATTTAAGGAAAGTCACATTGCTCCCCCAACAAAAAACAGTTAAAGTTACTATTGTTATGATAGACTCGACAAATATATTCAAACCAAAGCAAAAGGAAGTACTTGTATTTTTATTTGAAATTCAGTGATCTGATTAAGACATTGGTATTTTGACCACTAGGTTTAATTTTGAAAGGATTTGAGCAACTTTACTGTCCAGCAGCCATGAATAGTTCTGTGCTTGAATACTTTTTATAGAAGTACATGAAGCAGAGCACCACTGCAACCTGCAAAGCACCTGTCCTCACCAGCTTTGTTACAAGGGCAAGTAAGTGCAAGCTAAACAAACTGCACACTTCTCAACCCATCTGACTTTTTCCTCTCTCTATATATCTGCACACACATAAAATCTTTTTCTGAAACATTTCAGTTTTCATAAGCAGCACAATAAATTGTTGCTGTCCTCTTATGAAGAGAAAACAATTGGATTAGGGATTTTTCCTGGGCCCAGCAGTATACATGCAATAGAAGCTTCTGAACACTCATGCATCCCTTCAACAGCCTGTTTCAATAAGAATTCACCTTTTGCTTCAGCCAGATTGCTTTAAGAAAAATATTTTCAATACTGCAAGCATTACAGCTCATACAATAGAAAGAATTGCAAGTATCAAGAGAAGGTTGACTTGGCTGTCAAAAAGAACTAACCTGGGAACATGCAAACATACACAAAATGATAAACTCATTTATTTGGTCCCTTGGTAAAGAGTATAAAATGTGAGAGAGGACTGCAGGTGCTCAGGAAGAAGCCAGAAGAAGATACCTGACAGGTTTCAGTTCAGTTCTTCCATCAGCTATTCCAGGAATTTATTAATGTCACAGGAGTTGTCTGCATAAGCCAGAGCACCAGTGTAAGCTGCCTGCACTAAAGACAGCAGCCTGCTGTGGTTGTCAGCACCAGGAAATCATATGTCTCTGGATGGTGTCTTCTACAACTTTTTCCTCGTAATTCCTCACAATGGATTTTCTCCTCTTTTGCATTTTACAGCTTAAAACTCTATAAAGCTTGCCAGCTCCACCTTGCCTTTTCCTTGCTGGCAAATCATTAGAAATGACTGAAATAGTTCAGTGCAAATAAACTCACCCTTCAGCTCACATCAAAAGCCATTTGGAGGTTTGCGTGCCCTGAAAATGGAAATTGTACCCAATGCATTCCTCTTCCAAGTCCTTCACCTAACCAAAGCTGCAGGCTTGATATTAAGCAAATTCCTGATTTCACAATGGAGTCTCAATTAAATATGACAGGATTTTTTTTTTTCTGCAATTTGACTTCAAATATGGTATGTGTCATGGTGTTAAGGGAGAACTGAAAATAGAAAAGATGAAAAAAGCATGGCTTGTCATCACCTCCATAATTTCATTGAGAAAATATTTCAGAAATATAAAACTGAATGGATGGGGTTTTAGGAAGACAAGGCCCTTTTAATTCAGTTTAAATGGCAAGAAGCACTGATGGATAAACTCCTTAACTACACTGAGTTTTCTCAGGAGTTCACAGCCTGCTGCTTTTTAGAAAGCTCCAGTCTTCCAAGTGAGTGATTGGTGTTCTTATGTGTCTCCTTTCACTGGTACATTCCAAATGCTAATTTCTCCTTGCTAATACATGATATAAAGGTCTACAACTCAGAAAAAAAGTAATTTGTGCTGTTTAAGTACCCAGTGACAAGAGAAGTAAATGACAGAAGGTGTGAGAGAGATTTAAGTACATGATGATGAGGACAGATAATCTTTAAATGGAAAGGATACTTTTTCCCTAACTACTTTTTCCTCCTTCTTTTCTCCCTTTTTTCTGTCTAAAAGAGACATTTTTTAAATGCCCATAATTATGCTACCCTACTTCTAAGTTATTGTGCCATTCTTTTCTTTACCCAACCTTCCTGTCTGCTCAGATGAGGAGTTCAATGAACCATCAGCCATCTTCCAACTTGATTCCTGCAGTACCAAGCACCCTGAGCCTCATAAGATGCCAGTAGAAATATCCACAACACAAATACACAGATTTTTCATGCTATACATACACAGTTACACAATTTTCTTCTTCACATTAGAAACTTATTTTGGGTACAGATTTGTATCTGTTCTATCTTCTCCAAATTATAATCAGACATCTCAGAAATAAGAAGGATCTTGGGAAACCCAAATAACCCCAGCTGTGCATCCTCATGTGACTGTGCACAAGCAGTTTAATGGTTCCATTAGAGGCCAGTACCTGGCCCCCAAAAGCCTGTTTGCTTTGCTGTACAGCCCCTAAAATAATCACAAAGAGCAAATGTCAAGAGTTACTGTTATTACCATATGTAAAGTGCAGAATCAAATCATTTCCCATCAGTTTTGCTATGAAGAGAGCACGATTTGAGGATTGCAGTTTTCGTGCTGAATAGCATCTCTGAAATTAAAGGCAATTTAAAGTAGAACCATCTAGTAAAACAATGAAGAGAAAGCAAAAAAGTCTGCTGGAGAAAATAAACATAAAACAGCAGACCATGTAAACTGTGTGAGCAAAAAGGCAGAATGCATTCCAGTCTTAATGTTGGAGTGGGTGGTTAAAATGTCTGAAAAGCTTGTATCTTCTTCATTGTAACTTACTCAAGATCTGAGAGCATCTTGAGTTCCTTATTAGCTGCAGTAAAAATACCCCTAATGAAAGGGACACAGAAAATTACTAACACAAGTTTGAAACTTTCTTCCAGATTGCAGGATTCCAGTCACATCTGTTACTTCAACGATCAAAAAAAACCTCATAACATCACTATGTAAGCACCCCTTTTTTTAATATATATGGTGTACACAACTGAGCACATACTATGGTTATAACCTGTTAGGCAGTCATATCTGTAATGTACACCATGGGCATTAATGCAGTGTATTCTTACATGCAGGGCAGGGAAGCACTCCTTGTTTCACACATGAAAAATTTTGATTCAGAAGGACATGTGGAATGCATGCAGACAGGGGAGGAGGACAAAACAACCCACTGGACTGCCTGACCCAAGTGCTCTTACACTCTGGGCTGGGGAAGAGCCATTGCAGAGAGCACCAGGGCCAGCAGTGGTCACAGAGAGCCCTCAGTGATGGCCCAGAGCAGTTCTAAACCAGCTTGTGAACACATCCTTCCATTTAGATTCCATCCTCCCAGTGTGGTTTTATCACACAGCACTATAATGATTCATTATGCTATAAATTATTTCAAGACCAAAGATGAGAACTGTGCATTGAAATGTGCAAGGCAACCAAGAAAAATCTCAAAGTCTGTCAACAAATGAAGCTCATTTGGAAGAAATAGAATACAAAGGGCAGCTATGAAACCATTCAGTGTAGAGCAGCAGGGAATTGGTGCTATGGCACGAACTTGAAAGTGTTAATTTAGGATTTCCCCATGTGTGCAGCATGTCCTGGGGGGCATCAGGCACAGGATCACCAGCTGGGCCAGGGAGGGCATTGTCCTGCCCTGCCTCACTTCAAGTCCTGGGGGCAGTTTTGGGCACCACAATATAAAAAAGACATTTAGCTATCAGAGAGCATCCAAAGGAGAGCCACGAGGATGGTGAAGGGTCTGGAGGGGCTGTATGAAGAGCAGCTGAGGGCACTGGGTTTGCTCAGCCTGAGGAGACTGAGGGGAGACCTCATTGTGGTCTTCAACATTCTCCCAAGGGGCAGCAGAGGATCTCTTTACTCTTGTGACCACTGACAGGACTCAAGGAAATGGCATGAAGCTGAGTAAGAGATGTTCAGGTTGGGTATCAGGAAAAGGTTTTTTACCCTGAAGGTGTTTGGGCACTGGAAGAGGCTCCCCAAGGAAGAGGTCACTGTCTGAGTTCAAGAAGAGTTTGGATAGCAAATGGTTTGACTCTTGGGATGTCCTGTATCTGGCCAGAAATTGGACTCAATGATCCTGATTCTGATCCTGGACCCAATGACCCTTCCAATTCAGAATATTCTATGATTATGACAATTGAAAGCTATTGCAAAGTCAGTATTTCTGCCCATTTATCTTTCCTAGCACACAGACAACAAGTTCTAGGTGGTTCAGCTGCCTGCTTTCATCACCCAAAATCTTTTACCAGTTATCAAAAAGGCATATTTAATACCCTGGCATTGCTTTGCTGCTGCTAACCCAACTGATTGTGTAACCCCATGTTATCTGGACACAAGCTACCAGAAATACATGGCATTTTTAAAGAAAAGCCATCCATCCCCCCTCGTTTGCTAGAACAAATTCAGGCAGCTCTCAGAGTAACAACACGCCAAGACATATCCAAACTCTTTGAAGATATTGATTCACAGTTCAACCACCTCAAGGACTTTTTTACTTGTAACAACCTTCAATAAAATGTGCGCCAATTTTTTCCTGTAACTGTCAGTTTCTGGAGGGCAAATGCTCAGTTTTCCACATTTCATTCTCTTTATTGTAGGCAAGGGGATTTGTCCTACTGAAGCACGGCTGGGAATGATTTGGTTGCCATTCCAATTCATTACCAATTGCAAGAGAAGAACCACTGTCTTTCCAAAACCTTTTTTACCTTTTCCAAAAGGTAAAATATGTATTTTTATTTTCTGGGTAAGCAGGTTAGAGCGTAAAGGTTTATGGCAGTGGCATCCATTTATAACAGCGAAAGCACCACAGTTCGAATTGAGGCTGCCATTGTACATTCACTGCTATTCTATTTGATATTCTTTTCATGCCACTCCTAAGCACATTTGATCTCTTTGATAGCTTCTTGGCAATACTTTCTCATTATAACCATTATTATCTAAAAATCTTTTAATTTTCGTTTTAATACACATAAACTTGCTGTGAAGCCGACTTAAATACTGCTAAAGCCACTTGGAATAAGGACCTCAAATGTAATTATGCTACAAATTCTGAATTGCTGAATGCAACATTTTGAACTGCCGGTTGGGTGAAATTAAGATCCTGAGGAGCACATTGTTATTCTCAGTCAGTAATGTAAAGTTACTTTTCCCCTTCCCTGGTAAAGATTTCACCTTAAACAAGTGATCAGGGATCTTCAGTCTGCATTTCTTAATTAGTTTTGTTTAGATCTTCATTTCACAAAAGAATCACAGACTGTGAATAAATAGAATAATCTTTCAAGCTGAATGTATTGGCAGTATTTTGTTCAGCAGTGACTTTTCTGGATCTCAAATTCAAAATTTTTCATCACAATAATCATATCAAGTGATGAAAATTTGTAAAAGAAGCAGATCATAGTATACCCTAAAAAAATACAAAGACTTTAATGTGGCAGATGCATGATCCAGAAGATCTGCTTCTGAAAGATTTGCGCTTCTGCACCCTGAAATAAGACCAAAAAATGAGTTCCTGGAAAACCAAGATTAGAGTGACATGCAAGTCGTTGAACTAACTACGATATGAGTTGTTTTAAATTGTTTCCATGTAGCTTCACCCCTAGGTTTTGCTATGAGACACACACTTTCTGATATTTGGTACTGATCATCAATTCAAATTAAATTAAACCCTAGCAGCAAAGTCTGTATGACCATGGCTAGGAAGACTAAGAAAAAACTATTACTTGATATACTTGCAAAATAAATAATATTCTGCTGCTTCTGGAGAAGCCTGGGACAAGAAGAGCAGAGCTGTCATCTGCTAGAACAGAGACAAATTAGCAGGGCTCTGTCAGAGAGCCCAATACAGGACATTGTATGATGTGCAGTCTCAGGATGTCTTAATAGCTTCTTGCTCTCCTAGAAGCTTAAAGCTCAGCCCAAATTCCACACACATAATTCTTCATCCTACATAATGAGGCGATTGTTGCATCATTGACAAATGCAAAATAAAAAATTCAGGCTTCAGCTATGAAATATGCTAACCAGGAATCAAAAATTATTAAACCCAAGCAACATGAGGGAACTGATTTACTTTGCATTCATGAAATGTTAAGTCACTTACATGGCAAGTGCAGAAACATCTCTAACAACTACCTTAACGACTTGCCTTAAAAAATTTCCAAACCTTTCTGTGGTCTCCCTACCCAGAGGCTCTTATGTGAAAGGAATCAAGGCTGGACTCCAAGTACTGGATGAGTGAAAGAGGTGAAGTGCATGAAGGAGAAAATAAGAGCAGACATCACACAACACTTAGCTGTAGTTTAACTGACAGAGAACATTGTTGTTGCCCAGTGATCTGTGGGTAATATCTGTTTACTAAACAAAATCAAGACTCACAGAAATATCCCTTTGTCAATGTAATGATTTTCACTGTTGTGAAGAACTAAAGGCTGATGTTAGAGGATACTCGTATCTGATTCTGCTGCTGGTAGATTTTAAAGTTACAGGGAAAAAAAAATAACACTAATATTCTTCAAAGTGTGTCATGAAATCTTCCTTTCAACAAAAGCAGCTTTGTCATTCAGGGACACCCTCTGCAACAAATCAACTCTATTTACATGCTGCCTGAAAAGCTCCAAAAAGTTCATTTAGCAGCTGTATCTGCAACTGCAGCTGTGCCCAAACTCTGGGTACAGCAGTGCCCAGGGATGCTCCAGTGCCCTGGGCCATGACTGCCCATCTATTAAGCTGTCAAAAGCATCCCTGGCACAGTTTTGGCTTGTGCCAGCTATAATTTTCTCACGCACTCCCAGGCACAGTTTGAGAGCTGGCACAGTTTCCAGTCCTATGGGAATGTTTTGCAGGTTAAGAGACTTTTAATGGTATGGATATGGGTCATTCTGTACCAGCTAGCCTCAGCACCCAAAACCTTCACAGACAGTAATAAGCTCAGAGACAGCCTCCAATATAACAGTATTTGCAAACTAAACATTGTTGTGGGGGTTTCCCTTTTCCTGCCCACAACAGTTCTTGAGACACTTCACAACACTTAAGTTAGTAAATTTTTAAAGTAAATTCAGAGTGTGTTCAATTCCAGTATTTATATCTTGGAATGTCCTAGAAATTCAAGCTAAATGAACAAAAGCTTGTATCATTCAAAGTGCTCTGATAAATAGCTGCTGAAAACTTCAATGCTTCTGATTTGGAGAGCTTACAGAAGCAAAGGCATTTATATTCTGAAGCTACATTTGTAAATTGTTCAAGCATCATACCATGACAACAATCTTATAGGATAAAATAATCTTTAATAACAGGGAGAGTAAGTCTATATTCATGCTCCTTTGCTTCTAACAAGCATCAAAGCTGACTGTCCGTGTGACTCAACAGCAGGCTCTAAGTACTGGATTTAGAGCCATAATGCTGCAAACCCTCACATATGTGAGCAACTTGGCACAGGCAAGCTGCCTCACACAACTGCTTCTTATTCTCCTTCTGTACCCCAGTCCTTCATGATATGTCCAGGAAGTGTATCCTACATCTTAATAAACCTAATTACAGCCAGGAGCACTCCCTGCAAAAACCTGCCCAGGAACAATTTTTGCAGGACCACAGCACGTTCGGCCCCATTAACCTGAGTAAAACTACTCTAAGATGGAAAGAATCTCCAAATTCGGCATTCTCCATATGGACTGCACTACAGCTCAGGGGAATAATGAAGGAATACCTCTGAGCATGCAGACAAACTCCTCCAGGATGGTAAAACCCATTAGGTTTTGCTTCGGGGTGGTAAGAGATGGTAGAGTAGTGAAGGGATATGCACTAGCTGCCTTGGTGGCTTTGGAAGAACTGAAATCCCTACAAATATCCTGTCTCTTGGCCATGCTGGCACCCCTCAGCACCTCCTTCAGGACACATCCTCTCCTCCAGATCACAGCCCAAACACAAAACTGGGCTCAACCTTACCTGAAACAGGACCTAAGTTTCTTATCCTTAGCTAAATTTCTGAACCTGGAAACTGAGCTGCTGCAGAGCTTTCAGCAGCACTGTTGTTGCTGCAGAGCAGAAACATCTCCTTACAATAGAGGCAGCTACAGAAAAATCAAGTGGCTTTTTTGCAGCCTACCCATGAAAAGAATTGAACCACAGCAACAAAGAAAAGAACTTATTACCATGGTTATTGCTGCTATTTCTAGACAACGTGAATGGGCTTTTTAGGCTTTCATGAGAAAATTTACAGACTCTGGGGCAAGCACACTGTTGGTAATTGCAGTTGCATTCTGCCACTTGAGTATTTTTGGCAATTGAACTGTCAGAAACCATTTGATAGAAAAATGTCTCCACATCCTTAGTGCCAGCAAGGAGGATATTATGTGCCAAAGTATGAAGTGAAAAGTACTTCTACTTTTACAAGTGAATCTTCTGCAGCTCACCAATCTCAAACCTCCACCCCCTTCCTGGCCCTATTCAGGTCTAAATTTTGATGCTGTCCAGTGTGCTACCAGTGCTTTCATAGGGCTTTTTGGTTTTACACAGCAAAATGTGAGTGTTCTTTATCCAAATCAAATTGTCTGCCTCTCACAAAAAAAAAAAAGTACAATACTTCTTATACACCACAGCCTTTCTCTCCAGATCACTGCAGTCTCTGTTCTCTCCTGTTTAGATCTCATCTTTCTCTAACAAAATATTATAGCTTTTTCAGAGCCGTGGCTCTCAGAGAAGCCAATAGGAGCTGCAGGATGTTCAACACATTTGAAAATTGGATTACTGGAAAAAAGAGCCTCTGGAAACAGACTGGAAAATTCTGAGCTTCAAAATTAGAAACTAAGTAAAATCAGATGAATTTTATAGTCTTCCAGGCTTCAGATCTCAGTGTCTGTCCTTTTTCTTATGGTCCTTATTGAAACCAATTACTATTTCTTTTTTAACCTAAAATACAGTAACTCCAACTGTCTGAAGTTTCCTCAGCTTGAACATTCAAAGATGTTGCTCAGCATTTAGGTACCAGCTCTTTTCAATTTAAAAGCTTCTAATTACATTGGAACCATGAGCACATTTGTCAAGATTTATGAATCAACAGATCCCCACTCTGAGTAATGGGTTCCAGTCACAAAGAAACTGCCCATCTTCATTTGAAGTACTGTTTGTTGAGTCCTTTCACCTCAGTCTTGCTTAGCTTCTCATCTGCTGTATAGTTTCTTGAGTAACAATTTTCTTTTAATGAGTGTGTGCATTCAGCAGTGAATTGCAGAAGCTGTATAATCAACCAGAAACACACCCACTTCCATGCTTACTCCTGTAAACAGGTTGCAGATGAGGAGAGGAGGTGTTTCAGTGGGTTGCTTCTGCTACCCACAGTTCCTATTTTGCCTAGTGAAAAATCAATAAAATTAAATGAATTATACATTAAATAAAATTTAAAAATCTTTGAATAAGACAGACAAAACAATGGCTGATTCTGTATTTGTACCCCCTTGGAATTTGGAAAAGCAAATAACATTAGTGGAAAACCAAAAGATATGGAAGACTTAAATGCTTTCAAGAAGGGAGATTTTGGCACTGGTGATTACATCTGCCATTGAATTGCACATTACAATATCCACCCATTTTCTGCTGACAGGTATTGAACACAAGGACTTCTGGCAGTAACTTTCTAAGTCAAAGAACTTTAGCAGTTCATTTAAGCTTATTTTAAACCTGAAAATTTTTAAACTGTCATTATTGATCACTGAAGATAATACATAGTTTTTCCAAAGGAAAGATGATGTCTTGCTGCCAGTGGGATGAAGTCCTCTACTGTTTTGCCTTATGCCATGGTTTGACATTGGCCCAATGCCAGGCACCCATGAAAGCCTCTCACTCACCCTCCCCTGCCACAGCTGGGCAGAGGAGAGAAAAAAATATTAATGAAGGGTTCATGAGTGGAGATAAGGACCAGGAAAAAACACTCCAAGGGCAAAACAGTTTGTTTTGCAATAATTAAGGCACAAGGTAAATTTATTACTAACAGAATCAGAGGAGGATAATGAGAAATAAAATAAGCCCTTAAAACATCTTTTCTTCCCCCAGCCCCTCCCTCCTTCCCACTGACAGCACAGGGAGACAGAGCTTGGGGGTTTTGGTCAGTTCATCACTGAGATTTTCTTCCACTGCTCAGGGAGAGGAGTCCTGCCCTGTGAGACCATGGGGTCCCTCCCATGGGAGACAGTTCTCCATGAACCTCTCCAGTGTGGGTCCAGTCTCACGAGCAGCAGCCCTCCCAAAACTGCTGCAATGTGAGCCCCTCCCACGGGCACACAGCCCTCCCAAAACTGCTGTGGTGTGGGTCACTCTAACACGGGTGCAGCCCTCCAAGGACAGGCTGCTCCAGCCTGGGACCAGGGCCCTGCAAAACCAACACACCTTACCAGAGGAACTGGGTAAATGAACCAGGCCATCTAGATTTGATAGTCAGTTCTGCCTCAGACTTCTCATGCCCAGTTAATCTCCTTCAGCTTTAGTAAAATGAAGATAATACTATTTCCTCCAGATCCTGCCTGTCTGAGCTGAGGCAGATTTACTCACTACTGGTTCACTTGTGCCTAAAGTGAAGGTCTATTTGCTTGAGAGTTCTGCCCCACCAGCTCCTGCTGATGCTTTCAACATAGAAAGAACTTCACTTGCAAACTCCAAGGTCAGGAATGCTGCTGATTTTGCCTGGCTGACACTGTTTGTGTGGTTGGAGGGTAGTATGGCACCTCACTGAAAATCTAAAGCAGCCTGAGAAACTTAAGCAAGATTAAATTCATAAATAAGCTACAAAAATGGTTAAACATTTAAAGGTCTATACCAAAACAAGCAACACTGAGACATAGAATTTGCAAGTACATGGATGCAATTAAGTTTGTGTTTTGGAAAACCTAAAAGGCAAAATTCGAATGCACAGTGTTAACTGCAAACTGTACCAAGCTTATATTTTAAGCAGCAGTGGATTGAATCAAAATACATAATTCACAGTTTCTTCCTAATCCATTTCAAAGTGAAATATTAATCAACAGAAGTATTTCATTCCACCATTTATTTCTCTTTCTCAGAAAAAAAAAAAAAAAAGCAAAAAAGCTTTACACCTCTCTCTTTTACTGCTTTACAGAGCTGTAGGGCTCAGCAGTGCTCATTGCCAGCTTACAGACTTTGCTTAGGCTTGTGCTAAGCACCTTCAAAACCAGACTGTAAATCACCCTGAGTCTAAATGTGGAAGGGAAATGAATTTGCCTATAAAAGCAGGGTATGTGCTATGCATTTCAGACCTTAAACCTTAAAGTTAGGATGTTGCACTGGAACTTTTCAAACTCAGATTAGTTATGTCTTTGTTAATGAAATTTAATCTTTTCCCAACCTGAATTTATTAACTCAAAGGCCAACATATGCAAAGTAATTCAGGCTAAATTTTAGGCTTCTTCCTCATCCCAAAAAACTCTTTTAATTCATTTGCAAACAGCGGAGTCCAACATAATCCCTAGGATTTTGTGTTAATTACCTTGGAAAATGTGCAAAGATTGCTGGACATTCAGAGGACATTTGACCTAAGATCGGGTTTGCCATGCTAGGAAGCTGCCATTGAAATTCTCTTCTCTGAGGATTGTTGTTCGTACCTGAATTATTTCTAAACCTTTTTAAAACAGTCCCAACTCTTTTAGAACTTTGCAGAAATTCCCACTAAACCAAATGACAATTAAGCCTCATTAAAGTCCCCCCATCTCTATTTCATTGTATGCTCATCAGAAAATGCAGAGCAATCATCAGGTTGTTTCATATAGTCCTGAGAGAAGACCTTCTTTAGATTGCCATATATTTTCAATCACTTTTTTATGGGTTTTATTAGGATGTACGATATTATTAAGAGTTCTGATACACAGTCAGGATCCTTCCTTGGTCAAAATAAGATAGGCTGTTTGCAGTTACTGAACATGATGGGTGAGACAGAATTGCTACTGTTCCCTGCCTGTGGATTGCATGCAGGGCTAATGTGCAACCCTAGGCATGCTTGAAAGATAAACAGCAATTTTTAATGTACTGCCATCAGGTTTTCACTGAGTATTTTCCTCAGACTTTGGAAACAAATGATGCTTTGGGAGCCCTGTGATCAATGGGAATGGTTGTTCTGTGGCTATTTCAGCCACACGGGCTGTGTGCTTTGCTGGGTACGTGGCTTGGAAGGAAAGACATCAGTAACTACAGAGAAATAGCTGATTAAGTGCCTCATGCCATTATTTATCTTGATAAACAGCCTCTCCACGGAGGGAAAAACAAGCCAGGTTTTCCAGAGCCCAGCTCCTGCCAGGGCTCAGCACACTGCTCACACCTCTGGACCCTGCTCCTGGCTGCCCTTTCTCCTCTTGCTCCTCACACACAAGGAAGCCAAGACTCGACACAGCCCCTCGTGTCCTGCCACCAGAGCTTGGTGTGAGGAGAGAGCATACAAACTGCCCAAACTGCACCACTTCATTTACAGGTTAAACTGTACAAGAAAGAGTCCAACATCTGATGAAGAATGAATACAGCCTATGTGAAAATGTAATTTCTGCATCTCAGCACTGTTTCTCTGGCCACCAGTGGGGCTGGCTAACATTTCTGGCAGCACTGGTGGCACAGAACAACCATGGGCAGTGGGCCAAAACCCCTCTGCCAGCATTGCCCTGGTGCTTTCCCAACCCTGGTGCAAGACACCATCAAGCTCAGGTTAAGAGGAGCAGACCATCAGGCTCACAGCATCTCTTCTGCTGCACTCTCAGACATGCTGCGAAAACAGAAGAGACCTCACTCAGAAAAGAGACACTGGATCTGCCTTGCCCTTTCCAGGTGTCTGTTTCTGCCCCTTTCCAGCTCAGATATTTTAGAAGCAATCATCTGTGCCTTCACCCCACAGGCATTACAGAGGGCCATGCAGACAGATGATCTCCCTTGCAGGTGTGTGTCCTGGGCTGACTTTATAATGCTTGTATCCCCATTTGTCTGTTCTGTTTATGCTGGATATTAAGTTCTGCACCTTTGGGACTGGTTCCAAAAATGAATGGGTAGAGAAGAAGCGTGCAGTTTGTTTTCAGAAGCTGCACTTGCTCTCCCACATTTTTCTCTCCTGGACTGTGTTGTCTGCAGCACAGACAGCAGGAGAGAGCTCTCCTTTGCTTTTAGTTAGTTTTTAGCTAACTGAGGCAGAGAAGTTCCCCAGACTGTGGCTTTTCTTTTTCTTGGAACTGATCAAAGCTGCTCTGGACTGAAAACCCAGAAAACACTGGGAGCTCACACCTGTGGCCCACGGGAGGGACTGATAGAGACTGAGCGAGCTGAGCTGCACCCCACAACAGGGACTTTCTGAATTTGCCATCTCTTCAGAACAGCAAGAAGTTTTATTGTTTAGTATTATAAATTTTTTTTATGCTTGTGAATACTTTGCTTGTTAAATAAACAGCTTTTTTTCCACTTTTCCCCAAGGAAATCTTTACCTGAACCAGTAGGGGGAAGGGCTGATTGAATCTGCTTTCTAGAGGGACCCCTTTGGAAGTTTCCTCCCACATTTGCCCTAAACCAGTTTGGCAGTCAGCAGGAAGGTGTCCCCCATTCTGCTGTAGCAGCCAGGCTGAGGTGCAGACCCCTGGCTGCCCATCCCTGTGTGGGGCATGCACAGTATCTTCATTTCCAGCCATCACTGAGGCTGTGCTGCACCCTGTGCTCTGCTCAGGGATGGAGACCAACGCAGCAGGAGACTCTGAATGATCATTATTTAATGACATCTTCTTCTTCCTCCAAGTAATTCATCTTGTCAGACTTGGGGCCAATTACTAACAAAATCCTTGACATGACAAATGTGCCCTAGACTCTGTCACTGCTTCAAGTAGAGCTAAAAGTGGGAAGCCAGCACACAAGGACAGGGCATTGGGCAGGAAAAGCAGCCCTTGCTCTCAGCTCTGTGCTGTCAGGAACACCAACCACTCACTTTGCAAAAATCACATTACAGCAGTCAGTTTCCAGACAAGACACTAAAACTAACTCGACCTAATAAAGGAACTAACTCTTTTAATGACTAATTAATTTCTCAGCTAAACAGTTCAGCAAAGAGATCTGATTTGGTACATGTGAAACTACCAGGAAAAAAACCAGTAGGCCCCCATGTATTTCAGTACCTCAAGTATAAATGGTGATGTTATGCCTTTAAGTCACAGAATAAGGTGTGGAAAAACAACTGTTAACAGAAGTAACTGGATTTAACTTCCCACCCTGTGCACCTCAAGTGACAATAAATTAAATTACCAAAAGCTGCCTCCCCAGACAGCTACCACAGCTCAGCTGCTGAGCTACAGTCACAAATGTAACACCAGTATCAAGTTAGTGAGGTGACACTCACCATTAAATGCTGAGCTTCTGGTGGAGGAGAAAGTAATCTAAGGCTGTTTTCCCAAAATGAGATAGCATGGCAGTGGGAGGTTCAGGCCCTTCTTTCCATCCCTCTTTGTGGTGTCATAAAGCAGCATTAAGTCAAAGTTTTTAGTCCATACTCCATGTAGTCCCACAGCATGGCACAAAACCAGCTCACTGCTACTGAGCTCCTCTGCTGTGAGGGATTTATATTTCCACTCAAAAAGTTTTAGATATCCATAAATCAAGAGAGACTAGAAGGAAAAAAAAAAATCCCTGAATTAGACCAGTACTCCAGTGTTTGTTAATTTAACTTCCAATTTATCAGCCAGTAGCCTAATTCAGAGACTGCCATCAAAAGCACTATTATATTTATCTGTGTCTTGCTTCAGATTTTCTTAATGTACTTAACTACAATCTCTAACACACAGAGTGTGGTTTGGATAAATCCTGTAATCTAATCAATCAGCTAATTCCAATGCAAGCCAAAAGGGGGGTGAGGGAAAGCAAATCCCGAAACTTTTCATTACATATTTCTCTCAAAAATAAATCATCACCTAATGGATTGCTAAACTCATGCACAAGTAAATTACCAGCAGATAATTAAGAACTAATATCCTTCTGTGATCAGAGGTTGCTATTCACAATGAGCTGACAGAGATTATGAAAGAAGGCTTTTTCTATAAAATAAATTGAAATACAAATGTTTCTACACCACATTGCATATGAAAAACTAATAAAGAATATCAGAAATGAAATCGCATTTACTCATTCTCTCCGTGGCATATAAGAATTTTAAGTAAACTGAAGCCAAATTTCCATATTTGTTTGGACTGCCACATTACAACCTTGTTGTTACCCTCAGCCGTGAACCCTGAGTGAATCTCTAATGCCAAGGAATGGCTCCAGTGGTTCCTCATCATAAACTTGTTATCTCAGATATCCAAGATGAGCATGTACATGGAAAAAAGTGCGAGGCTTGCCCAGACACACCATGCAAAATCCTGTCTGATAGGTTTAAAGTTAAACACAGAGATGCACACAGAACACACAGCATAGCTGGTACCACATGAGAGAGATGATGAAGGAACTCACAGCTGCATGTTTAAAGTTAGTGGTGTCAGGGAACCTCTCCAGGCCAGGATCACACCAGACAGCAACACTGGGTGAGGCTTCAGCTACCCAGACAGCTGCTCTGCATCAGCAAATCCTGGCAGCACTGCCAACACCTCCAGGAACTGCTTTTGCTCACACAGGGTGAAGTCTGTTCAGCGAGGGATTGCAGCTCGAGAAGTTACAGCTTCTTGAAAAATCAAAATAAATCAGCTCAGCTGAAGCAACACGTCCTTTGCTGCAGTCTGGCACTGCCCCACACAGCCAGGTCCAGGGGCACACCTGGAGCTCAGCAATTCCTCTGGAAGCACCAGATTCATCCTCTGTGGACACAAACAGAGCTTAAGGGTGGAAACCTCAACCAGCCTGAAGTGACCTGGACAGCACAGCTGCCAAAAGCCTCAGTCCCTTTCCCTGCCCCTTTCAGCTTCCTGTGGTCCTTCACTGCCTTGGCACTTGCAGCTGTGTGGGGATGCCAAAGCAGTGGCGCAAGAGACAACAGCAGTAAACCCAAAGAGATTAATTCTCAATCAACTCAGGAGTCAAAACACATTTTCTCTGTGGCCAAATGAGAGGCAGGACTACTGCTTTTAAAACCACATTCAAACACAGCAGCACAGTCAAGTTTCTGGGTGCCAACGTTCTGATCTGCAAGACTGATCTAGAACAGCCTTGAATATACCTTCAGACACTGTAGTATTATACTGATCTACAATACAGAGCAATGCTCTCAGAAACAGGCTCATTCTGCTCTCCCTAAAGCTGCAAGTTTGAGTAAACATCAAGAAGCATCTACAGAAAACAAGGCACAGTTCTTTAATTTTGGTTTACTCTGCTACACAGCTTCACCCTTGTGACCTTTCAGACCAAGATCAGGCAACAAGAAGTTAAAAATAAGAGCTTTAAGAAATAGGATTTTTTTCCTCTCCTGATTTTACTGGAAGACCATCAATATTGGATGAACTCCTTTAGATGTACTGTGCCCAGAGCCACTGAATACCAAATGCTAGAGTAGCTATGCTTCAAAGAGAATATTCTGTCATAAGGTGAGTTTTAGGAAGGCCAGTTCCCTATCAGACTGCTGCCAAGAATCTTGCAAAAAAAACCCCCTCATCTATGAAAGCTCTGCTTCATTATTTTGTGACAAATACTGCTACTCCACAAGCCAGTATTAATAAGGCAAAAGTTCACGATAGCATTAAACGCCACAGGACAGTAGCCATCAGATAAAAAATAGTAATTTGGTGTTACCAGCAATAAGGGACATTTTTCCCCACAATTTGTCATTCCTCTTAGAATTTGCATGCATATGGCTGTGGACAACCCAGCAGCATAGCTTAGAAAGAAAAAAAATAAAATCATTACTGGCCTCAGTTCTGTGTGGGCATCCACTGGACCATAAGCTTGTGGAGAAGTAGGAGGCTGCATGCTGCACAGACAATGCTGCCTCAATTCAGTAATTAGATCCAGAAGCAGAATTAGAAAGGCAGTTCTTATTAGGAGACCGTTACAAAGCTTCCTAGTCTACAAGATTGAGGGAGGGGAGAGAAGCAGAAGGAATTTCCAAATTTTCCCCTTTTCGGTGTAATCTGAGATTTCCAGTTTCTACTCTTATAGAAGAAGCTTATGTGTGCATCAATGCACTGTTGCTCTGGCAAATCAGCCTTAAAGGAAACTGTCTCCAAACAAAGAGCATCACAGAGAAAATACAGTCCAGTCCCAGCAAGCACAAAGCATGTTCAGTCTGCCCGAGCCCACCCAGATGTTAAGGGCACTGAGAGATGTACTTCCCTGGATGGTTTTGTTCACCTCTACCTGAAACAGATTACTTTATTGATCCACTTCAAGAACGTGGTCTTTAAACCACTATGTAAACCATGGAAATGAAGATTTCCTTTGTCTGTGCAATTTATCTGCAGTCCAGAGAAGAGCTGAGTTACTGCAGCCCACCACACTGACTGCCCAGGCAGGCACACTGTGCTGGTGTCAGCCCTCTTCTGTAGCAGGAGCCAGACATGATCTCTACACGAAAATTCTGAGGTCATTTTCTAAAAACTTTAGTTGGCCCAAACAGCTTCACTACTCTTCCTGTAAATTCATGTCCTGCTCTTGCCTAGTTAGGTGCATAATCAATTGTTTGCACCCTCCTTCCCATCCATCTCCCACTACAATACAGCAGAATTGTCAAATAAGATTTATTGCCATCAAATTGTAAGAGCAATTCTAATCAATGTTTAGTATGAAAATTTTAGAAGTGAAATTCCACTTTACCCTTTTCTTTTGCAGGGTGGTCCAGTGAACAGCATGAAAGAGCAGACCTCTGCAGAGCAGATCTCTGCTGCCAGCTCTGCCCAGGCCACCTGGGGATCCCTAAAAAGTGACTGTTTCTACAGCCTTAAATACCTGAAATAATGACACTGTCCTGAACATGCTCAGATTTACTGATTATTTGTTGGGTTTATTTTCCTTTTTCTTTCTAGTATTTCACTGATGCCCATGATGAACCAAACACAAGGCATGCAGAACAAATCAGAGAAATCCTTCTTCCTCACCTCCCTTCATGCCTCCAAATCTCTAAACAGATGCCAGCAAAGATTTCTGTGTTGCAGGTGGTTGTTGGGAAGTTTTTGTGTAAATTGAAGCTTAACACATCTGCACAAAAAGTTTATGATAAGTCATGATCTAGCTTTTTAGAGGTGTTACAAGCTTGATTCAATTGCTTCAACTGGCCTTGCTGCTATGGAACTGAATGACCTGGAAGACATCTGAGAATTAATTGCATATGAGACATCATCTAACTTGGAAAAGCTTCCTAATGTACCAGAAATCTAACCTCCAATTTTCTAGCAGCATTTTTACTTATGTACCAGTAGATAAACATACCCTTAAGTAGCCTTTTGAATAAGGATGAAAAACCAGCAATAACTGCACTAACAGAAATTTAATATAACACTTCCACAAAGCTTTCCTAAGAGCCTGTCTCATGCTGGGATTGCCCAGAGCCTCAAATACACAAATCCCTTCAGTGGGACTACACACATCACACAGGTGAGATGGAACACCACAGCCCACGAGGATGCAGCCAAATGCAAGCTGTGGAAATGTGGACATTTCAGGGGTGGAACCACAGCATCAGTGAAGATCAATCTCAAGACCTTTAAAAAAACCTACTATGTGAATTTAACACTTTGAATTTTCCAGAGTCTAAAGTAAATGATCAGTTGTATTTCCCATCTATGCCAGAATGTTTCCCACGAGGTCCCTATGTGAGATAACCAGTAAGGGTAAAACACTTCCATGTTCTGGAGTCCCTTGTAAGCTGTTTCTATGAATTCATCTCCAGAACAAAAAGTCAATATGCAGTTGGTTTTCTGCCCACTGCACCCCTCATCACTCGTTTGATATTTACTTTATTTTTAATTAAAAAGATGTATAGTCCCTTCGAGGGCGTTAAAACAGAGCAACTGTTTAGAAAAATCAATGTAGGCAGGGTTGTGGCTCCCCATAGGAAGTTTAATTCTTGACAGCAGATCTGCAGCAAAACAGACAAGAGTATAAAGCAATCCCCAGAGCTTCAGCACAACCCATTCCAAGCACCCCAGAAAAACTGGGCTGAGCTGCACCATTTCCAGCAGCCTCTGCTCCAGCCCTACCAGCTCTGCCATTGAAAAGCCCAGACTGAGCAAGAAAAGAAAATTTGGTGGTGATTATATACTAACAAAAGAGACTAAAACATCACTGCAAGAAACTGGAAATGCAGAGGGCAGTGTTGATTATAAACGTGCCTGGCCAGAACCTCCAGCTGGTGATGGAAAAGTAAGGTAGAGGGAAGAGACAAGCAAATATCACTTATAGCTGACCCTTTATAGCCCTTTTATATGGAAATGAAAATTCAGCTGTTTCAGGGCTACAGGAACATAGCATTGCTCCAAAATCAAGACATGTTGTGCACTTGTAGAACAAATCTATAAATTTAAAAAAATAACCTGATCACTAGCAATTAGATGTTTCAATATTTATCCTCTAGAGCTCATATCTTTAGCTATCCAGCATAATTTTGATGAGTTCCTGGGATTAACTCAGGTAAAAACCTATCCAGAAAGTATAACACACTTGTATATAAGATGAGTTAAAATCTGACTCCATCAGCAGTTTGTTCTCATGAGTGTAAGATGTTAGAAAGACCCTGATTTTTGTCTAGCTACACACACTGAAAGGAGAAACACTGCATTTATTTTGGTATTTTCCTCTTCACCTATACATTGATAAAAACAAGTCTGACATAACTTCTAGGATAACACTGAATTTTAAATTCAGACACTTGGCATTGGCTCAAGAAATGAGTGAGGCCTGGAGAAAAACATTTAATTTGAAAGCAAATGTCTCCCTTCTGGAATCAAAGTGATTCTAGCTATATTTTCCTACCTTATTAATAACATAGTGGCTTATACAAGTTTTCTCCCACATATCTCTTATGTCTGAGCATGTCTTCAGACACCTGGATAGAAATTAAAATTGTCTTTATTTCAATGACTTGAAAGGTTGGAAAGGGTGTTCTGATTTCATGTGCCTGCTCTGAATGGAGGTAAGCTATTTATGACTTGAAAAACAACCAGTTAACAATAAAAAAGAAAAGATGGTCTGTGCCACAAATACAATAGATGTGTCCTTCCAGGCACTGTCTACAGCCAAGCACCAGCTTCTCAGCACTAAAGAGGAGTCTCTGAGATCATGCATGTACCCAAAAGCACAAAAATATGCACAAGAGGCTGCATCATAATAGGTATTCTCACTCTACTGAACTATTTTAAATGACATAGCAAAATCAAATTTCATTGCAACTCACTTGATCAATCAAGTGGAAACAGCAATACTTCTAATGTTTGCAAAAGCCATCAGCAGACTGCAAGTGAAATGTCTTAGCATTTGTCTTGCCTACACAAAGAGATTTTTGTTAAAACTGCAAATATAGGAAGCCTTTATATGAAATATCCAAAATGTATAGGAATGAGACAGTACAAAACTTGTTTATAGCAGCTGCTGACCCCAAAAGGAAAGGCCTTCAAAAAACACTAACTTCTCTGAAAGACTGCAGGAATACTAAAGAAACTGAGGCAGTTTTTTCTAGATACACAGAATGAAATAAACTGCCTCACTGAGAAATGTTCCCAGGGAACACAGTAATGAGATGTAGCAGTAGATGCTGCTGCAGCCTTAATTACATGGGTCACAAATGAAAAAGCATGACTGCCAGCACACAGCAAGTGCAGTAGCCTTGGAATCATAGAATCATAAAATCCTAAAATGCTTTAGGTTGGAAAAGGCCTCTTAAGATCATTGAGTCCCATCATTAACCCAGTACTGCCGTGTTCACCACTAAACCATGTCCCTTAAATGCCACATCCACATTTTTTTTCAACTCTTCCAGAGTTGGCAATTATACCACTTCCCCTGGCAACCTGTTCCAATGCCTGACCACCATTTGCAGTGCAGAAATTTTTCCTACAATCCAATCTAAGTCTTTCCCTGTAAAACTGGAGGCACAAGTTTTATTGTTTTATTGCCTGCTGTTTGGGAGAAGAGATGGGAGTCCCACCTTGCCACACTCAGCTCATCCTCTTCACAAGACAAGAGTCTTTAGTGAGGGGTGAGAGCACTGGCTGGATAATTGGATTGAGTTTAAGTATTCAGGAGAGTAAAGTTGTGGGTTTGCTCTGGTAATTCTGCACCCTGCATGGTGAGTATGGAGCCCTCTGTGCTGGGTACCACCATCAGCCTGGCAGGGCAAAGCCAGGAAAACCACCAGGACATCATTCCTCTGATACCACTGACTACATGAGAGCAATTAAGGCTCAAGGAACTAAGTCACACTTGCACAGCGCCACATCCATATGCTTTATATATTAATGCATGCTGAAAGTAATAAAAATAGGGTATAATTAAACCAGGGGAGAGTCCAATAAAAGTTTTTAAGGCAAAATGAACTTGCACTGTTTCTTGCCAAACCAAACTCTTGAGGTTCATGTATTTTTCCCCTCTTCAAGCTGCCCTTCCTTTCACCTTGCCTTTTACGAGGCCCCATTTAGAAAGGTGATCCCTGAACTCACAGGCTTGGTCTTTCACAAAGCCCAGAGACAGAGCAGTTCACTCGAGTACAGGCCATCAATTCTGGAAAGAGACCTCTGTGTCTGGATTCAAAAGCGAAGTTGCTGAACATCTTTCCAAAAACAACACACTTTAAAATGTGTGCTTAATGTGTGGATTAAAGGGAGCTGGCCTGAGCTGCCAGCTCAAGGGGAAAATAAGAGCTCTGACTTAGCACTTTAGAGCACATTAATGTTAAAGCCATGAGGAAATCTTGTGCTTGCATTCATAGCCAGGACATAAGCAAAGGCAGGGTTTCTGCTTTTTCACTTGTGGTTAGCAGGCTTGGGGACTAAAATAGCCAGCTAAGATGTTACTTGACACAGCTGGTCTCCAGTACTGCTGCTGGTCCATTGTTTGGGTGGCTTCAGGCTGATGCCACACCAAAAAAGTAACACCAATACTCAGTAAATAATTCAAACATGCAGCCATCAAAGTGGTCGTATGCATCTCCAGAGAGAAACTCAGACTAAAAGTGGGGAAAATCCTTACTAACCAAGAGTTATTTGAAATTTCTCGAAGACTTTCATCTGGTCAGAAAACTGGGAAAGACAGCCTGATGAGCATTTCGTTTACATCTGTGCCTGCTTTTATTGCAGAAAATCAAGTAGATTCAATGTTGACATTTAGAGATAACACAAGATTTGCCCTTTTGAATTTTCTAAAAGTCATGGGTAGGTCATTTTGGCTTAGCAGTCAGGGCCTAGGAGTTCTGCTTAAATTGCAAGCGAGTGGGATGTGTTATACCCAAAAGATGGTAGAACCTTAAAGATTCAGAGATCCAAACCTGAGACTATGCAAATTATCAGAACCCCTTAAACTGGCATATCCTGAAATACTGGATCACACATTCCTATCATTTACATTCCTCCTGAACCCCTGACTTGAGTGGCACTACAGCTAATTTACTCATGTTTGAATGAGGCAAACAGAGTAGTTTTGTAAGGAATTCATCACTTTCAAGTTTCAACAATTCACTCCTAGGCTACAGCATGGTCACAATTTCCTTACAGCCATTCTATGACAATCATTACACTGGCACAGCTCACAAAAGAGCCTGAACCACAAGTCACAAAGAGAAAAACTACTCCAAATATGTTTGAAACTTAATTTTTTTTTAATATGTGATTTCAGACTGCAGACACAGAATATACCCAGGTAATTACAGAACTCTATGAAAGTAACACTCGTGATCCCAGCCCACTAGACTGGAAAGCAAGAGTCACATCTCCACCCAACCACTTGAGGAACATCAGGCTGAAGGTGACCATCAATGTCAAATCCAGTCTCCTGAAATTGCAGCTACCCATGAATGAAAGCATTTAATCTGCAAAGGTCCAGAAAATATATTTTCCCTCCACTATTACTCACCACAGCAAAACCTCTAACAAATGTCATGCATTTAGTAGCACAGGGCTGGCCACAAACTGTTTAATGTGCCAGATGAAAAACATGGAAAGATCAACAGCAGTGTCAGGGTTCCTATAATTTTGGAGAAGCTGAGTTGGTTAAACAACAACATTTATTTTAAAGCTCCTAGAAAAACAGGCTTTCACCACCTGCTACAGCAACATGCAGTCTCAATTCAGAAAGAAAATCAAGAACTAAGACAAGTTGTCCTTGAACCTTAAAATATGCAAACTTAAACTTGTTCGTAATTCATCACAGCCTTTTGAAAATCAAGTATTTTCTATCATTTAATGCACACTCCTTTTCATGCATCTGACTTACCAAAAAGTCTACAGAGATCTTTCCCCAGCCCTCTTGCACAGCATGTACAAAGACCTGGTTTAGCTACAGGCAGGTGATCTCTACCTCAGAGTGCCAAAGGCTGCATTAAACACCAATTGCTTGGGTATCTTCTGTTACATAAATATATAACAAAGAAAGGCCAAACAACCAAAATATAACCAGAAATTCTGGCTTCTAGGCCCCAGTTTGGATACCTGATCATAACCCTAGACATATGAGCTCTCTTTTCTTTACTACCAAATGCCTGAACTTGTTGGACTCCTTTGGTATTTTTAATTTTAAATTTTTATTGACTTTAGTGTTCCTTGCCGAGACTGAAAAAGAAGACTTTTCGCTGAAGATTAGGATTTGAGATTGGCATGCATTTCTTGGGCTTATTTGACAGGCTAGAGCCAAACTGATATCAGTCTTCTGGGAAACATCCTCTGGGGAGGATGAACGCTGTAAATCTGAAAGACTTTGTCCAACTATAAATACTATATTTGGAGAGTCAAGACCATCATTAACTTGGCAAAACTCTAGATGCACATTGTAGCACCTGAAAGTGGTATCATATCATTCATAAAACAGTGAGAATGATTTCTGATCTGCAAACACACATAAGGCAACAATTCTGAAAAGAAACACACGTTAAAGTTCCTAAGTGATGATCCCTTTAAAGTAAAAGGCAGTCATTTAAAATTAAGGCTCAAATATAGTTCAGTAACCAGAGTGTCAGGATTTTGATTCTGCAGGGACAACAGCAATGATGTTTTAATTAAGCCCTCCACTAATCCTCACGTCTCGAGTATCAGACTGCCTAATTCATTTGCAGAAGGGTGATGAATTTCAACAAGGGAAATCATACACTGATTTTAGATACTGGTAGGGTTACATAGCTCCAATTTGTGTTGAAAGCAGGTTATGTTTTTGCTGACTTATATTCAGTTATTTTAGCGAGGTTTGTTACCACACCCCAAGAAACAGAAAACGGATTTTGCCAAGTTAACAGTATTTTTCTCTTTTTTTGTTGTTGCTGAAAAAGCAATGAAGTTACAAAGTTGCTGTTAGAAATTTGGCAGCTAGCATCCTTGTCAGCTTTTCTTGGCTGCAATATATTTAGCATTGCTTAAACAGCTTGCAAGAACCTGTGTAAGTCCAGAAAACAACTCCTCTGAGTAAGCTGATTTTCCACAATGACAGTGAAGGTTTCATGCCCATTAAGTCAATTTAACCAAGTCGCCTTCTTGAAATGTAACTTAACTCTACAGAGGAAAAATAGCCTTCGATATTCTGTATTAAACACAGTGGGAAATTCTATTTAATCTTCTCTGGTCATCCTTTGATATAAAGATCATTTGTTGAAGACAGGTAGTAGGCAATGCCCAGATATCCCCCTATACAGAAGAGCTGCTTTGAGGACCAGCAATCATCTGACTAATGCAGTTGATTATCTTTCACTAAAAAAATATTCACACTGAGAGTGAGAAAAAGAAGGCAAAGCAACTACAGAAAAGAAAAAGAAGGCCCAGCAATCTCTTTGGCTACTTTCTTCTCATCTCTTGTTCAACCCTGAGAATCCAGCATACCTCCTGTGCACACTCAGGTACCCAGAGCTGACAAAAGGCTGATTTTCCTCCTGTTTGATCCTTCAGAAAACTGAGAAGCATTAACGCACACTGCAATTTCTGTGAACAAGGTTTGCCATCCCTATTTCCCTTCTAGCAGCCAAAGAGGCAACAATCTTGTCTTTCCAACAACATTTTCCCAGATCCTACTACACGTATCTTTACCTCAGAACCAAGGAATCAACATCAGACATGAGGCTTTAAATTCAGCTCCTCCAGAGGTGATGCCCTCCCACTGTACCACCTGTGGTTGCACGGGAAGCACATTTTGGGGAGGAAAAGCACAAGATCTGCTGTAGAAGGCAGGAGTCTGGAAGTGAGCATAGCAATATGAGGGAAGAATCCCTTCAGGGGCTGCTGAGACCCTCAGTCATGCAGTCTCTCAAACAGGGACACTCATGTTGGTGTCTGGTTGCTGATCAAGGAGTAATGAGAGATGTAAGGAGGAGAGAGAAAAAGCTAGAACATCAGTGATGAATTGGGGATGCAGTTTCACTAGAGGCTTAGGGAAGTTTGGAGAAAGACCAGCATCATCCACATCTCTCTCCCACAAGCTGCACCAGTAAAGCATCCCCCTGAACATCCCTTTCTTTTCTTCTTCAAAACAAAACCCAAAAAGAGCTCAAACAAACCAACAAAAACTTTGATGCAAAGCTAAATTTCAAGCAAGCAGTGTGGTTTCAGAGTTCCAGATGGTGAAGTGCACGTTTGGACTTTTCCCCCCTCACATGGGCTGGCAGAGCCCCCTCCATCTGACAGACTCTGCCCAAGAATAGGGAGACAAGTTGATTGAATTGAAGAAGCAGGTCTGAGAAACAAACCTGTAGCACTCCTTGATCAGCAGCTTTTACACAAAACAGGCCTGGATCAATCTATGCTGATAAGCTGTACATTGTGGGCATTAAATTCAGCCACGTCTCACAGCAGTCACAAAAGATTATGGTGCAAAGTCAACAGTATTGACAACTACTGCAGTGCCTGAATTCCAAGGCCTCTGCTGTGTAATTTGGAGGTTACACTGCTGCAGGGGAGGCTCAAAGGGTTCAAAAGAGAATTTTAGATATAGTTCTAACAAATCCAAATTTCAAACCTGACAACTACTTCTTATACCAGAAAATAAAATTGAATCAGTGCAAAAACTTGAATGAGTTCATTTAAAAAAAATGCTTCTCTGACCTGGCATTTAAATCCACAATGTTAATTAGATGTATCACTTTAAACTACTGTCAGGAGAATCCATGTTCAATTTTACTGTGTATTATAATTTTTATCACAGCCTTACCTATATAATGCAAAAAATCCCCTAAAAACTCCAGAAGTGAGTCTAGTTCACTTAATGTAAACACATCACACTTGCCTTGGTTTGTCCCTTCTCAATCTTTCAGGTTTATTGCCACCTTTAGACCACCCCATCAGAACAGCTTGTTGGAAGCTGCTCTTGGGGAATCCACAATTTCTGTGCCCACTACTGCCCTACTGGCAGGACTTGCACTTGGCTGTGACCGCTGTGACTTCCATGGGTAACTCAAGTCCTAGTTTAATGCAATATCGCCCTCTTATTTCTCTTTCCCTCTCCACTTTTGCACAGGCATCAAAGCTGCAGTCATCACCATGGAAACTAGCTGGAGAATTAAAAAAAATAATAAAAGCCTACAGAGTCATGCAAAGCTTGTGCACTGCCACCCACTGGGTACTGGCGTTAGGGAGCCTCCAAGTACAAAGCAACCCTGCTCAGTGTGAGCAAAGACCCTCTCACTGCAGTGCCTGCATTCAGACCCAAATATGTGCATTTTTGGCACCAGTTAGTCTCTCCTCACAGGGCAGGATTTGCTCATAGTGCCCAGATCGCCCTGGTGAAACTCAAGGTTAATAAACTCGGACTCCCTGTCCCATGTCAACATGGGAATCTCTTGTTTTCATGCAAGTTTGTTCAGCAGTGTGCTCATGCATGATGCATTGCTCCATCCACTGCAGTGGCTTATTCCCAGAGTGCAGGCATGGGAAAACACACCCTTGCAATTCCAGAGGGAGCTGCATGGCTGGGGTTTATCAGGATCACGCCATGAACTTGCAGCTTCTTTCTATGAGGTATGAAATGCCCAAGAAGATTCAGGATTTTGGGGAGCTTGCTTTTGTTGAACCATAATGCTTTCTGTTACTGGCCAATAGTAACTAATAGCAGGTTTTACTTTAGGAAGATCTCCATGGTGATCTGAGCCTGCTGACATCAGCTGGGGTTTTTTTTGGTGTGGATTTAAGAACAATAAACATAGTCTAATTAAAGGGAAAAATACCTCAAAAAATCGGACAAAGGAGGAAGAACTCCTGTGTATGCTGCAGCTCAGTTCAGTTAATCTTCCAGAAAGAAGTAAAATGCTCTAAAGAAATCTCTGATATAATTTATGTCATTAAAATAATTTAGAAAAAACCTTTACTACTTTTGCAGTAAATAATTGAGCACGCCATGAAGAAAATTAGTTGATGGGGGAAAAGCAAAAACAAAATGAGAAAAAAAGAAAAAGGTCCCTAAATCCTAAAGGATAATAGTAATTTTTACAGGAGTTTAAGACAGATTTTTCAGATCTGCTGCAGTATTACATATGAGCTCTCTAGCACAAGTGTTTAAAATGAGAAAGGGGGAAAAAAGGGAAATGTATTCAGACCTGATTTGTTCTTTTTCTATATGTTCTCACAACCTACATTTCAGAATACTTTTTTAATCAAGTGATTTTTACAAATTTGGAAGGGTATTTTTTGATTTCATCACACACTGCTGAAAGCAATTGGATGCTTTCCCCCTGCATCTCTTTTCTCTAATAGGTTTTACAAATACATCCACACACTTATTTCAAACTGACAATCCAGAAATGAGTTAAGGTTTTGTATTTTAATCAGGCACAAGCCACGCAAGAAAATAATTTAAAGTAGCAGGTAATCATACCAATGAAATATTTATGGAAACTGATTAGACCAAAGCACTTATTCTTATCTCGGGATATTTGGATTTTACACAACTACTCCAAAAAGAAAGCAAGATTATGTGTCATACAAAATTATAGTTCATTCCTTTTACAAATCAAAGCACAGGAATGATTTCCAGAAGAATGAGCAAGTGCAAGCCAGTTCAGAGCCCAGCACACTTGGGCTCCCCTGGCCAGATTGTGAGCTACCTTACTAAAGAGGAGACAGGAAAAAAAGGACGGGCACAGATCTCCCAGGAACTGCAGTGGAAAGCCATCCCTCAACACAAGGTTTGCTCTCAACTCTAGTGAATGAAATTAAGCCATGATTTTGAGAGCATTAAGCTCAGAGTGAGCAAGACAGACAAATGGTTCCCTACTGACCATTCTGTAATGGTGCCTTCCCATTACTTCTAGTCATGAATTACCTAGATTGCCAGGTCACTGACCTCCCCAAGTATTCAAAAGTGTATTGGCAGAGTAGACAGTTGGCCTGTGTGAGAATGACTGCACTTTGTGTCAGAAGGCAAATCTTCCGGATGCTGGATTTTGTTTTGGTTGTTGTAACCCCCAATTCTCTAAAAGTGTCAGCATTGCAGGAAGAAGTTCCAGGTCTTTATAGTGCTACTTATTTACATCTTGATTTTTATATAGTTGCTAAAAATGGAAAGCAATTCCCATATGGATGAACAAATAGTTATCTAGAAAAACAATACACAGAGGCTGGAGTGGAATCCTATTTAATCCATTCTAGACCTAAGGCACCATTTATGTGACAAGCTGCAGTGTAGAAAAGCAGTTTTCATGCCAAATACAGTCCCTGTGTTGGTGCCAAGGGCAAAAGAGCAAGAGCAAATGTAGAACTTGCAATTCTTCCCTTAGGGACCTTCCCCAACAGCCTGCAGACAGCAGATGGGGAAACACCACTGCATCCAGGCACAGTTCTGTGCCCTCCAACAACCCCAACCACAACTCAGGTGCTGCTGGTTGCACTACCAGACTAATCCCATCCTCTGGGAGGATGCCTGTCTGCCTTTGTCCCCTGCTGTCCTTCTGCCCTACGCTCCAACAAGGGTTGCCTTGGACTACGGAAAAATTTGCCACTACCTCAGGACTCCTGAACTGTGTAAAAGACCACATCCTTGACACCATCTACAGGGTTTCTTCTGAAAGCAAGACATATAACAACTCATTGAAGTGGACAGGC
The DNA here is from genome assembly GCA_013397075.1 of Rhabdornis inornatus. Lineage (NCBI taxonomy): Eukaryota > Metazoa > Chordata > Aves > Passeriformes > Rhabdornithidae > Rhabdornis > Rhabdornis inornatus. The sequence continues at coordinate 1,631,466 of VWZS01009920.1, forward strand.
ATGAAATACACATTCGGAGGGTAGGACAGATTATTAACAAGAAGGGAGAGAGCTCAGAAATACCAAATGGTGTTGCATGGAATCAGCAAAGCAAAGAGTCTGTGATTTCTGCCACCCCGATATAGAGAAAAGAAATTGCCTTCTAAAGACCCCTAGGGAGAAAACTTCAGGCAGAAGGAAAGATGATTAGTTTGCACATTTGCCAGCTTTCCACTAAAGAACAGTTGATGACAGCATTAGAGATGGGAAGGAGCAAGGAATTAAGGGATAAGAAGCACAGCAAAAGTCACAGGATAAACTGCACACAAGAAGACAGAAAACTTGAAGTCAAAATCTATAAAGCAGTTTATCTTAGAGGCAGAGGCAAGAACGCCAGCTTTTTCATCTCACATCGTAACAGCTAGCTCTCCAAGTAAACATTGCATGCATGCCTAAGTTTTTCTGAGTATTTTGTTAGCTGACAGGGAGAACAAAGGTAAGTGCCCTTCTGAGCATTCTCTTCACTGCTGAGAGTCATTACAGCTTCCCTCCTTAAGTATTGTGCAAATATATTAGGATGAAAATAATTGTAAAAGATACAGTAATTCTACAAAAGTACATGCAGTTAAAATTACTGTCTTGGTTTGAAAGACAGGTGTCTGCTAAGGAAGGCAGGAGCCTCCCTCGGAATGTAAAACATGACCCCCTTCTCTTCGAATTACTGTAAGTTTGAAATTAAGGGGTTTTCAGGCAAATATATGGGAAAATGAATAACAATTCTACATCTACTAGTACTTAGATATATAACAAGGCAAACAAACAACAGCAGCAGCAGCTCCAAACAGAAGCACAGACCCAGCCCCAGCCTCTCTGGGGCTGTTTCCCCTTGGTGCAGTTCCGGGCACGGCCACCAGGGGCGCTGCTGGCTCCCGGCCGGGCAGGGGGCGATGATTCCTCCACGCCTGCGGGGGGCGCTGTGGCGCGGGGGCTCGGCCGCCGTTCCCCACACGGCGATGGCGGGCAGGGCGGGCCGAGAGGGACGGGGCGAGGCGGGCCCGGAGAGACGGGGCGGGGGCTGCCTTTCGAGTCACAGGGCAGCCAAGCCTGGTGCCCCTTTGCATGGCGAAAGGGGCTGTACAGGAACCTTTGAGTAACAAGCTGGGAAGGCAGGGATGAGCAAAGTCCCAGAGCAGCAGATGAGATGCATCAGAAACTCAGCTGCTGGGATCATGGGGCATCCCAGCAGTTACAGGGCAGCATGGAACCCTTGGAGCAGCAGCAGAGGAACAACGGGGCTGGCTCCCAAACACAGCCAGGAGAGGCTCCCTTGGGGGGAAAGGGCCTGGGATGCCAGGGTTTCCCCTGAGGCACCCCAGCAGATGATGGAGGGTCCCCCATTTGGTGAGTGTTAATAAGGTCCCAGTGCAACAGCTGCTCTCACAAGCAGAGCTCCACTCATGGCAGAAGGCAGAAGACAGAACCCTGCAGTGCTGGTGAATTCTTCCCACAGCAACTGCAGCCTCCTTCCCCTCCAAATCCAAGAGAGCAAGGACATAGCAGCTGCTCCAGCCCAGTTCTCGAGGTACCTCTGCTCTTCCCAGAGAATCCCTCAGATAAGAGGAATGCAGCCAAGTGCCCCCCTCCCTTGAGCTTGGCAACTTCTTTGGTCCCTCTTAAGTGCCCGGTCATTATTTTTCTTCTAGCAACATATATGGGAGGAAATTTCCTCAGAGAAAAAAAAAACAAAAAGAAGAATCCTAAACCCCAACAATTACTCCCACTAATTAAGAGTATATTCAATATACTCAATTCTATAGACTGGAGTGGTTCTGGTAGTATTTCCCAGAAATATTGCTAAAACTAAATAACATGTCCAAAAGCTGAAATTGACTTTACATGCTACTGCCACATAGAAGCTATATTTCTAATTCAAATCAAATGAAAAATGCATTCCAAAATAGGGCAAAATGAATAATGAAGACATGGAAATCAAAGGATCTGGAACAGGATTTATCTGTCACAAGTTTCTAGGAAGGACAGATGCCAGTACGCATGTTAAACACAATGACACTTCCCTAGAGACTTACGATTATACTTCACCCTTAAATAACACACTCAAAACACTTCACAGACATTAACTAATTAATCCTCAATCCTCATGTGGCTGTAAAAATTACACAGTAGGGAAATAAGGTCAGATCTTCAGAGGAGATCAAGCTGAGATTAAACAGTCTGCCCCAAGGCTATACACTGACTCGACAGCAGAGATAGGGTTACAGTTCCCAGGTCCAAGGGCCACTCCACCACCAGAACACCTTTGGAGGGACACTGACAAACTCCCAAACATCCAAACTCCCAGCAGCTGCTCAAAGTAAGTAAAAGGCTTAGGCAGGGTCAGATGCCTCCCTGTGCTCAAAGAAAAAACCCTAAACACATCTAAAGGTAGTAAGTTATGCATCCACAGACCTCCCTCTCCTGCTGTGGCTTGGCAAACCAGTTGGGGGCCAGTGGGAGGGAAGGATTCCTCAGCAGTCCAAATCCCTGTGTGGCACCTCTGCCCTGGACAATTTCCTTCCAGATCTACATTCGCTGCATGCCAGGTAGCAATCATCACTTCAGCTTATGAGAGACTTCATTCCGATATTCATTCAATACCTGGGGCACATTTTGCAAACGCTCTACAGAACATGGTGCAAATTGCACCTGATCAAGTCTGACCTATCAGAGCCTCGGAGTGTGAGGATGAATGCAGAAAAAGGGACTCTCAGGAGTGTTGAAAGCACTCAGGCAGGCCACAGCAGAGGATGCACTGGCACACTCAGTCCCCTGGGAATCAAACAATTCCCAGAACACAAAAAACGTGCAGGAGGAGATCAACCCACACATCCTACAGTTAAATATTCCCTAGGCACAGGGGAAAACAAGTGGCAACAGCTCTGCACTGTTGTCCCTGTGAAATAAAACAGAATGGCTACAGCCAAGGAGAGGGTGCTGGCCCAAGGGCCCTTTGTCCAAAAACACCGCAAGTCCTGCCATTTGTTGTGGCATTTGAACAGCTGTTAGTTTTGCCTGCAACCACGATGCCAATCCCTATTGACTCTCTCTAAGTACTTCAGAGTACTTAGAAAATAGTAAGGCACCAGTTAAAAGGTTCAGTGCTTAATGCAGCTCTGTCAGAAGATTAATAAATTAAAAGCTTGGTGACCACAAGTAGCAGTATGCCTACCAGTTCTGGGCTTCCTTTTTGTGAGGATCTGCGTTTGGGTTTGTGAAATAAATTTGTGTCTAAACTCTTCAACTATATTAAGAAAGGTTAAGTGCTAGAAAACAGCTGGACCTCATAGCAGAAAGTTATTTTAAAAGCCAAGAGTTTAAATGACAGCTTCTTTTTTTAAGCTGTACCTGATGGGAAAGGGAAAGGATGCCTGGGGTCTAAGGTCTGTGTTGGCAAGAAAGGCTGTGCAAATTGGGAACGGGAGAGGGCAGAGGAAAGGGTCCCACTAACGTCAGCACTGGAAAATCTGGTATTAACTGAGAAAGGTGACTTGGATGAAGATAAATATAGTCTACAAGTGAAGACAAGTGACTTGCTAGACAAAGACAGCAATGTGCTGTGAGGAAGGGCATAGAGGCAGTGCATTCTGTGAAAAAGGAAAAAGCACGCACACAAAGACGTAAACAAGATTTCAGCTTGAAGGAACTGGCAGTTCCTCTCTGTCACTACCATTTACATTGCATTTCCTCCAGCCTTTATAGAACCTGGCTCCTCTAATTCATTCTAATTCACTCTCTAATGCCTCCACATGGCTCTTTCACTGCATGTGTGGGCAGTCTAGAAAGCAGTAGTTGGACAGCTTTTGACTGAAAGGAAATGTTTTAGGCACAGCTCAAAGCCTGTGGGAGTCAAGAGAAAGCATTGAATTTGGCCTCTAAAAGAAACAGGATGCCAGGAGAGTCACATGAATGCTTAAAACAGAAGATGCAGAGGCCTGAATTTGGTTTTAGCCACTAGCTGTAGTAGGCTGGTTTTAATTAATAGCAGGTGGCTCATTCTTTTGTCAAGAGAGCAGATGCAAGTTGAAGTTATAAGTTATCACTGCAGTGTTTACTTTGCTTAGTAAAAAACAGTGTTCTGCAAACTTCTGTCTAGGACTACATCTGTACAAATAGTGCCTGGGGACCTGGGATCCAGGTGGACACTTGGCAGCATGTGAGCCCCAACAGCAGTGAAGGGTGCCAGGATCCAAAGGCTGCAACAACAAGTGTATAAACCACTTGATCAAGGAAAGCCATTCTTCCCCTTTCTCAGCTCTTTCAACCACAGCTGGAATTGTGCCTCCAATCTTGAGGCCCCTCTAATAATAAGAAAGATGTTGATCAGCCTGGGGGAGCCCACTTGAGGCCACCAGGATGGTCAGCACTGGAGCATGCAAGCTGTGAGGAGAGGCTGAGTTATTAGTCTGACCTAGAAAGGAGAAGGCTTTGGGGGGCCTACAGAAGCCATCAGGTACCAAGACAGGGCTTACAGAGAACACAGCCATGCTCTTCTTTGAGGAAGGAGAATGGGACTCTCTGGACTGGATATACTGGGCACATTCCCCTGGGTATAATTAAGGATTGGTACAGGAGCCCAGTGGAGCTGAAGAATCTCTGTCCTTGAAGGTGTAGACAAAGCCCTGAGCAATCTGGGATAAAATCAGCATTGTCCCAGCTTTGAGCAAGAGGCTGAACTACACAATCTCCCAGGAATCTTTCCAATCCAAAGGATTCGATGGCATTTGTCACAAGCACAAGTAGTACACAGGACATGAGTTTATAAAGACAACATGTTCTGAAAACACTAAATTACAGTGCAGTTGTTAAAACAAACACACAAACGACCCCAAAACAACACAGTAACCCAAAACATACAGACCATTGCTCATACAAAAGCTCACATCTTTCCTCACAAGCCTTTGCAGAACAGTAATCGCCTTGGCAAAGACAACAAGCAAAAACTGTGTAAACCAGTGCCATCTATTGAGTTTAAGAGATTCATGGCCAGCTAAGTGTTTATTGAGCAGATTTACAGTTGTACAAAAGTGCAATAAATGAAGAAAATCAGGTGCTTTGTGCAAGCCATCTCAGATGCCATGACTTGCTCTGCAGAGGAACACAAAGCAATGGAAAAAAAGGCATTTTAAATTAAGACTGGTCTGAATGAGATTAAATTATTGACTGCAAAGTGTCTCATTTTAAATGGAGATTACTGGCTCTGCACTAGTCTTCCACTTGACTTAGATTTCCACTTCCATCTGATTTAGGTTTTATCACTGCAAGAATAATAGCACTTTGGCCTTCACATTAAGTAAGTTCTTTTTTACATATAATGTTTCTCAACGAGATACCCTACAGTTTAATTAAATTAAAATTAAAATTGCATTGTAAGAATACAGACCATTTAGTATCTGAGACACTTAAGCATTTATTCTATTTCATGAAGAAATTAATTACGTGAGAGTCATTAACAACAACTGCAATTCCTTATGGATTTAAGTTATGTTTTGAATTGGAAGGCTGAAGTTCCCAGCTGGTTTAAATTCTACATTATGGCAAAAATTAATTAATAATGTTAATATTTCATATGAAACATAGCATAGGAATGAAATTCTGTGTTAAATGTAAAGGCAGCAGCATGGACAGTGAAAGAAGAGGAACCTATTTCTATTGTACTGATTTTGTCCTACAGGAGTCTGGAGTATTACTGGATGAGCTACACTCTATAAGTTCAACCTGGGTACTGGTAAAATAAATAACAGCCTTGGAACTGACTTAACAAATACCAGGACCAGGCTCTGGCTTTCCTGGATCATCAGCACTCTTTTCTGCAAGAAAACCTCAGAGAATGTTTTTTTCCTCAGCCATGGTCTGAGAGAAATCTTTTCCAGGATGATGAAAAGTGAGAATGATAAAAAAAGACCTATAAAGAATGATAAATACAGTATTTCAAAATTGGCCACTCTGCTGTTAATTATCATCATTTCCTCCACAGTTTATGCATATTCAGATTATGCTGGCACTTCTCCTTCTGGGGAAACAGTTTGAAAGGGGCAAGAGGAATGTCTACAGCAGAGCCTGCAGTTTCAAAATTCACACACTGCATCAGTTGGATAGCAGGGCCAATTTTCCAGATATATAAATCTGGGTTTAACTTCTGCAAGAAAAACATTCATATCCATCCCTTTTTATGATGCTATAGGGACACCTCTGTTGGCTGAAAGCATCATGCAGGGAATCAAAATGAAGATGCAGGGCAAATTCTAAACCAGCATAACCCCCATATAACCTTCTTTGCCCAGGTCCAGGGCTCTATTTTGAAACTAAAGAGTGAATTGTGTGCTCTGCTGAGGAATTGCTCTCCACTGTCAAAGCCAACCAAGTGCACAGGATTCAATTTGTTTCCAGGAAAAAAACCACACTGATTAATTAAAATGCAAAGGCATCTTCCTGCCAAATATTCTCCAGCCTTATGTTCAGCTAAGAATAATAAGGCTCGCCCATATAATCCAAAAGACTGGTAGCCATTCTCAACACACCATCATCTATCACCCAACAAAAGTCTCTGTTTGCTGAGGAACAGATTGCAGCCAAGTAGGTGGGCAGCTGAGGGTTTCACTTGTTTCTAACCCACAGCTCCTTCGGTCTAAAATCCAATATAGCTGCTCCCTTTACTACAGCCATGCGTGGCTGGCTTAGAAACACCACCCCTGACAGCTTGGAAGAGCTGTTCCAGGACAGGGAATGCAAAGTAGCAGTGGGATGGAGCCCCAAGTGCTGCCCAAGGCTCTTCAGGCTCCCTGGTCCTGCCAAGCCATGGCAGCTTGTACCACACCAGCTGAAATCCCCTTTGACCCCCATGAGATGAGCCATGCTCCATGTAAGGCTTGATGAAAAGAATCACCATTAAAAAGCAATATTTAAAGAGCTCCTTATTGGAGCCCATGCAGAACCAGGGGCCCACACCGCAATTTTAAGGCAAGGTTTTCCATCTACTTCCAGAGATAAAATAGTGACCTCCTTCAAACAACCCTTTTGGTGCTGAAAGGCCAGGAAATGTAATCATATTAGGATTAATGACTTGAATTAGCTCTCTTGCACATGTGCCTCACTGTATCCATGGCAAAGATGGACAGTAGCTTTGCCTTCTTAAAGTAACACTTGAGGGTTTTTTTTGCCTACATAAAATCTTTTCTTTCCCTGTCTTACCAGAGAAACTACTTCAGAAGGAAAAATGCCTCCCACTGTAAAAGTTTCTTGATGTGAAAAATGCAAATCTCAAGCAGCTATAATGAAGAAAATCAATTTTAGACTCCTGGTGGCTATCTTCCTGCAAAGCTGTATTATTTTTCATCAAGTATCTACAAGAACCAGATCACGTTTCTGGCTTTCTGTTCCTCTCCTGTGTAATGAGGGAGAATCATGTATATTGCTTTCATTTAATTTACCCTAGAAATTCAGAGTTATTGATTGTAGTTAGTAGACTTCCTAGCTGTAAGAGACTGGAAGCAACACTTTTATGCCTTTTATATTGCTTACTGCAGAGAGGGACCCAAAAAGAAGAAAAAAAAAGGGGGGGAGGCAAAATTAAGCTTTGAACCAGGGGGAGAATATATCAATGTGGAGATAAAATACTGTCTGGGAATACCTAAATATATAACACAACTAGAGATGCAGACTGCCTCTTATGACATTTACTTAAAGAAATATCCTTGCAAGTGATTATCTGAGAGATACCAGAAAGATCTAGAGTAATCAGGCAAAATTTGCATATTATTCACTGAGAATCATGCAGGTCTATGAAAGGACCAGAAACTATTCTCTAACCTGGACAGTATTTAGAAAACAGTTTTGCAAAGGGAAGGAAAAGAACAACAGAATTTTGAGGGACTATTTTGTTTGGATATTTTAAAAGAAATAATTTAATTCAGAAAGCTGCCAAAATATCAAATAGGATTAATGCTAGAATACTTTGCATGATTTGGTAGCTTACAAATGAATGCACAGAGCCAGCATCTGTCAACTCCCTCAGGCAGCCTTGCTTAACGGAATGCAATTTCTTACCTGAAAAACATAAATAAGAAACATACATTTACATTTTGCTCTGCATAACTTAATATGTTATTTAGTACCCTAAATCACACACGAAACCAGTTCCTCCTATTAAGCATGCAAAGATGCTACATCACTTGTGTAGAATGTTTTTAAAATCAACAGTAGTTTCCAATTAAAACAGTTCAGATGTAAATATTTATACCAAATATAGCAATGTGATTAACATTCTTACCAGATACAAACTCACTGGAGTACAACACTTCCCATAATTACCTCCTGCTCACGGACTGAAGTCGTTTGATCCCCCCAGGCACCAGGAGAAAGGAGCTAACACCCAAAACACGACCATCACACACCAGCTAAGGGTCCTCCTTAGGAAAGCTCTCTAGGACACGAGCATGGCAGGTGTTCCTGGAGCACCCTCCCCTGCTCTGGGGTCTCGCTCCCAGTTCACAGATCTCAGACTCAGCCCTGGCAGGAGGGCACAGGTAGGAGATGTGCACAGGCAAGCCTTGAGCAGTGTGTGTCACTTGGCTCTGGTCTGAATCCCAGGCTAGCATTCAGGGGAAACTTCAGAGAGCATTTTCATTTTCCCCTGTGTTGCACTCACATCAGATCTGCAGCTCCTTTCCATCTGGATCAATTTGTATTAGATGTGAACAGACCCCTGAGGCTCTGCTCAGGTATTAAATGTTTTTGGTGCAAGTCTCTGCAGTAAATAGGAACAAACCTATAAGCCCTGGAATCATTTGAAATCCACAGGGATCTAGGCAGAATCCATACAGCTGCCATGAAGTCCTCAGCTGCAGTCATAGATGGATTATACTCATTAAAAAAAGGTATTAATGTATAAAGCTTCCACAAGGGACAAAACCCACAACACTAAAAAAAGAGCATCAGTAAAACACTACAGCTCTTTACTGACATCTTCAAGCAGCAATGGGAATCCATCCAAATCAAACAAAGTGCAAATGCCCAAGAAACTATGAGAACTAAAAATGGCCACATTTCATCCCACAAAAACTGTGCCACCTTTTTTCTCCTCTCTTCCTCCTCAAAATACCTTCCAATTCTGCTACTAGAGACAATAGAAGAAAAGTTAAGTAAGCCTAGGGTTGAACTCCTAATGCACATAATAAAAAAATCATCAAGAGATGAGGAAAAATATCTAATATCTCCAGACAACCTATCCTGGCTCCCTGGATTTCTCAGGTGAAGCTCTATGAAATTTCTTCTCCTGGAAGTTTTTAATTGCATTTTAATTACGCAAACATGCCATGGGCTTTTGGGGTAGAGCATTGGCTTAAGCTGAGAGGAGTAGGTATCCATCAGTCTAATCAAAGTATCTGCAAAACACTCAATTCTTCAGTATTTATGCTTCTCTTTCTGTGAGGAAACCATCTTGTATTTAAGAATTAAACTGCAGGAAGTTCAACTTCACTACACAGGAAATTTGGGAGAGCTCCCTGAACCCCCTATCTTTTAATGTGGTTTTCTTAGAGTACCTCTATCTGCAAGCAAGGCACTTCAAAGAGATTTCTCTGCTGTGTTTAAGAATGCAAGATATAACCATATTATGATATTTCAACAGGTTTTCTGGCAAAACTCCATTTGCAGGGCTTTCTAGAGTTTCTCCAGGTTCAAGGGACATTCTTGAACTTGCTCAGTCAGAGCTGATTTATTTTATTTTCCCCACACCTTTGTAGCATAAGATAATATCAGAACACAATTATGTATACCCTAATGACTGGCCCTCTCTCCCAAAGAACAGGACATAAGGCAACCCCACAACCAATGAGCAAAGGGTTTATCAGATATGAATCCAGCATGCCTCTAAGCATGAGGAGAAAAAAGTGTCTCCTTTATCCATTTCAGTTTAATGACAGATCACGCTGCTTGCCTGGCTCAGTTCAGCTCAAACACCAGTTCCTGTTACAGATCTGTGATGCAGGAGGGCTCAAAACTGACAGGTTTTAACCATATTTGATAGAAATTTGACACAGATGTTGTTGGCTCAGCTCAACATTACACAGAAAGAAAAGCAAAATTTATTCCAATGTTACAGACTCTGGTGTTAGGAGACATCCCAAGCCTAGTTGTTAATTCTCAGCAGCACCTCTTGGTTCCCCTGCAGAGGGGAGATTTTGCCTCATCCCCCCATAAGTAGAGGGGATCGTTCCTTCCTGCAGAGCTCTGCTAACCCACACACTGAGCTGCTGCGTCTGAAGTCACCTACACACCGAGAGGTGTCATTAACACAGGATGGTGACACACAACTCTGTTTGCACAGCAACTTCAATGTCATGGGAAACCTGAGGTAGTTTGGGGACCTGGATCTGAAGTGTGACATTCCCATTTAAAATGCATACATCTGGGACAAGGAACAGAGTGACTTATCTGCTTGGTGTTGGGCTGGCAAAATTGCTTATAGCCATACGGGAATTATCAAAATGTTTTCCAGAGAAAGCTTCAAATAAACCTTGCACTGACATTTCCTTCATATTTGCCACCACTTCTGGAAATTTTTTCAGAGAGATTTTTAAAGATTGTATTCTTTCCCAGCTTGCCATTGGCATGGGAGCATGAGGAGACATCCGGGGGCCCATTCTTGAGAGGTCCCCATGAATTTGGGGCAGAATGCCAGTGCTGGTGACATCAGCCCCACAACCTGGGCTCCCTGGGCACTGCACCTGACACACAACACTCACCCTCAACACATCAGCTGAGACAGAAAGTGATGACAATCCTGACCCTGATGCTGACGTGCCACGTAGTCCTGGACAACTCACTCCACACCTCCGCCCTCCCTCTGTACCCTGTCTGTCCCAGAGACACCTGATTCTGGGAGACGGGCACAACAGCAACCTCCTAATCCCACCTGAGGCACTTCCAGCATACAGAGAAGGAATAACAAAGCCAGCTTTGACTGTTAAATGGTGGGTCTTTAAAAAAGACTTCCCTCTTCTCATTTCAGAGTAAAACAAACGTTTAGACATTGAATACATGCGACTCTGGCCCTGGTTATACTGGAAAATATAAACTGTAAAGTAAGTGAAAGGGACAGGTCGGAACATTTAGCTGATCTTTCCCAGATGCTTTTAATTTCTTGAGTTGGCATATGAGAATATCCTGGTGATTAATGCGCTGTTTATACCAGAAATACAGCAAAAAAACCAATGGTCTTAAAACTGAAAATATTCTGATATGGCTTTATGAATATGACACAGACTTGCAGAAACAAACACCAGCAATTGAAATGGGATAGGAAACTGAAATATCAAACAATTAAGCTTGCTTGCTGAACTGCTGCAGGTTCTCCATTGCAACTATGTTATCTTAGCAATTAGCTTGAAGATTATGGCACAGCCAAACAAGCTTATGCGTCTGTATGGTTTCATGATATGCAAGCAATAAAAGCTGAAAAATAATCTTTACATTATTTCATAACTTTAAAAGAACACCATATTGTGTCTAACAGGATGAAGCACTTGTTTAAAAATTCAGTGTTATTTTAGCATCAATAGCTTTCACTAGCAGCTTTCTGAACACAGCTGCGTGGGGAGAAAATTAGTTTCCTAACATTTGCTTCTTCCAAAGGCTAAAAAATGTCATGGCTAAAAAAGTCATGATTGCAACCTTAGGTATAGACTGACACTCATCTAAGTACTAAGCCCTGGCTAAGGGTGGGAAGTTAGGTGTAGCAAACAAAGAAATGCCAAAGGGAAACAGCAAAACTGAACATTATCTGCAGTCAAATTAATATTCCAGCAGCTTAGAGAGCAAGTAGTTTCTCAGCTGTTTGAGTAAATATTGACAGCAAATGAGGTCAGTTACCTGAATTTCTGATGAAATCTGGGAACGCTTGGTATTGAAACATACCCATATTAAATGCTGCCACACGTTTTGTGAAACCATATCTTTGAGGGTTTTTCTTTCCCCAACCACTGGTTGCCAAGTTCCTGCCCTGGGGGATGAGTCTCCAGCCCTACATATTGCAGAGGACCAGGTAGACGGACAGGGCAAAAGCACAACAGGCAGCACTAACACATTTCTCAGCGTTCCAAATAATGAGATGATTCAGATTCAGACCAAAGACTCAGCTCTGTGTTGCTGCATTGAAACCTGAGAGACGACACAGAGAAAGGTAGTTTGGGAACTAATTATTACCCAACTCAGAACAGTGCAAAATTCATTACTTGCAGGTGGAGATAACAGAGCAACTGCTCTGCTGCCATGGGCCTTCTGCCCCTGACTTTATTGTGGCCAAATGGGGCCTCAGACAAAGGTCAGCTAACACAAATAACTTAAAATAAACACACTCTTCCTTGGCAGGGAAAGCAATGAACTTGTCAGATCCCTTTCTGCACAGGAGAAGAAGGAACAGAAACGCTGCCCTGGCAGATGACTGGTTAAGATGCAGAGCTGCAGGGCAAGAGCAGCTACACTGTGGTGGCTGGATGAGGTGAGCAGAACCACTAAAAACTATTGGGAAAACTTGACCAATGAGTCAGAAACCTTTAAGCACCAAAAATCACAGCCCTAAAGCTTCAGGCTGCCTCATTATCTTCATCACAGCTCCAAGAGCTCCAACTAGTGAATTGCCAACTGGTGCCACACACAGCAACAAACTCCCAGGTGTGGGTAACAAATACCAAATCATTTTGTGCATGAAAAGCTTCAGTCCCTTCTAAATTGATCTGAATTTTCACTGCCAACATCCTAAACCCCCAGGACTGCCTCTCCTACATCTCAATACTGTCAATAAATTACCTAAATTCCAGGGCAACAGAATGAAACACAGACAAGCTGCTGCCCAGAGATCCATTGCTAAGGAAATACATTTTCCTTCTCTGCATAAAAATTCTAGGAATGTACTGTTAAAGTGATCAAGAGCTTAGTACTGGTGCTGCTAAATCTCTGAGGGTTGCCATTTTGGGTGCCTATTAAGGGTTTATATTTATGTTATAAATCATCTTATTGCATTCCATGGAGAGCAATTTTAACACTAGGATCATACCCCTTAACTAGCTATTTATAGGAAATTTAAAGGCTGAAGAACAGTAATGGCACTATAAAATACACCTATTTTTCGCTTCCTGAAAATAATAGCATGCTACAGAGCCATGAAAAGAGAAAATGATAGCAGTGCTAACCTGCAATAATTATACTAATAAAAGAAAACGCTACTGAAGAAATTATGGGAGAAAGACACTAAAATTTCTGTGTCTAGCTAAAGCACTAGCATAACCTTTCAGAGAATATATTTGCAAAGTACATAAAAAGTTCCAGTTATTTCAAAGGTTATGATTATGTCCTTCCTTTATTTAAATTGACACCAGTTATTACTATACTTTCTTGGTCCAGAGTCTAAAAAACATAAGAAGCATAAATTGTCGATATAAAATTATAGTGTTATTTGTTATTACAGTGTTATTAAAGTGATATTTACCGAGTTCAGGCAGCTTTTTTTGCCTCCCTAGTGTAAGATTCAGCAAGGAACAGGAAAAGCCTGGCTTTATGGCAGAATCAGCTAATGGATTTTTAACTTCCCATATTTTTAGCGAGATAGAGCCAACAGAAATAGAACAAGAGCATCCAGCCACCAAGTTGTGGTGTCGAGACTCTGGATGTGGCTGTTCCTGCCACCCTGGGAAAGCTGAGGCTCCTCAACCTCTCAGCTTCCCTCTCCACCCGCTTCCCCTGCAGACCCTGGGCTGCTCCCTCAACACAAACCCCTCTCTGCAAAGTGTATCTGCATGGGGGTCCTCACCTTTAGGTGGAGACAGACTTTATTAAATTTACCCTGAGCCAGCAGGGTTATGTGAAGGGTTGAAGAGGCATCTCCAACACTGAGAGCAGAGAACTGCAGTCAGGGAAGAACAAAATGTGGCTACGGGCAGGAAAAGGTGTGAGTCTTCTTGCCAAACGTCCCTCTGATGCACACATGACCCATAGGAAATTCCATGGCAGCAACACAGAGGAGAAATCAGCCAAATTCCGTTTTTCCCCCAATATTAGACAGCTGTGGGTACACAAAAGAGGCCCTGGGGTAGATCCCAGCCCACTACCACACATTCAGCATGCCCACATTTCAACACTGGGATATTTTTGTGTTTATAATCATGGGTAACACTTATTAAATTATGGCAAGGCTATTACTCCTAATCACTGCATCTTGTAATGTAATACTAGAAAATATGTTTCTTTCACATTGTCAAAAATAACTAAAATTGTTGATGGTTTATGGTTTTAATCCACTATTTCATGTCATAACAGCCCAAGACAGTTTATACAAAGTCTCTTCCATTTGGATGATTCGTTGAAGTCTCAAAATAAAAGAGGAACAGCGTTATTTTTTCATAAACAACACTGCCTTTCATTCTATGTAATTCTAAAGATATGCAGTGTTTGCACCTTCACTTCCTACTGACATCATCTTTACCAAGAGCTGTCAGCAAAATGCAAAAAAATAGAGGGGGAATAACATACAGTTTTATGAGTGCAACCAAATATAAAGAGTTTATGCTGTTGCCTCCAGTTATGCACCACTCATCATTCATCCTGAAAGGCAGGAGTGGACACATCAGCAGAACCCAGTTCCTCAAGACACAGCTGCTTATGTAGCTGATGAAAAGGCAAAGTTTTTCTGCACTTGCTTCAACTTCAGCTTATTTTAAAAGAAATGTACAGAAAAAGAATCTCAGCTTAACCATCCATATGACTTACTCCCGCCCCCTCAAGCATCAGCAAGCATCATTCAGAAGAAACCTAGCACAAAACCATGTCATTAAATGCAAAAGAAAGGACCTATAGGTAAAAGGGAACATCAATTCAAATAAAAAATGGGAACAATACATAAACAGGCACGATAAAAAGAATACACAATGTGCATCTGGAACTACAGGGAAGAACCAGATCTAGTGTTAGTATAACTGAAGAAAAGGTTTGGAGAGGTCAGTGCACAGGTATCTGAAACACCTTCACTGTCTAGCAAGCACTACCTGTTCCCTCTTATAATACAATGGGAAATGTCCTGCCCGTTGAAAGTGTCAGTAAAATTAATTTTAATCACCAGAGGAAAAGCTGCAATCCCAAGCTGCCAGCCAAGGCAGTGCCCAGTGCCTGTCTCTGCAGCTGAATCTCTGTTGTCAGGAGCAACTGGAAGTGTTTGAGAGAAGAGACAAAAAAACAAGTGGCAAATGCTTCTTTGCAGCAGTGGAAGAATCCCCAAGATCCACCACAGAGAAGATGCTATTTCAAGAGGACTGCTGTGGCTCTGATGTCTCTAAAACTTCTCACCGAACCATGACAGGCTGGTGACTTACATGAAAGACTTTGCAGAGACACAGATTTCTCCTCATCTCTCAGGTGCAAACTGAAATTGCACCATATTAAACAGAGGAAATGTTCCTTCAACAAGGGGGGGGGGGAATCATCACCTCATCAGTCAGGGGCCCTCCTTGGTAGGTCATTCTCCAGTGACTGAAATTACTACAGAGCTATACTTTCTTCTGACTGAAATATTCACAAACTGGTTTACAACCTTATGCTGCAAGTTAAATTCAGTTAAAAGGCAGTACTGTAGGCTGAGTGAGGTTATTAAGCATCTCCAGATCTCAAAGGTCATGTACCACACAGAATCTTCTGGAGAAAAAAAAGAAGGTATCTCCACACTAGTTAGCTGGGAATAAAAAAAAAATACCTAAATCACTGGTAGCAGATAAATATACAATTTATTTTTACTGTTCTGCTTAATTGGGGAGGGTATAATCTATATTTTTATAAAGGAGTATTAGTCCAGAACAGATCAAGCATGAACAGAAGCCCCTTGGCTGAGCCAGGCTAACAGCACATGGGCAGATCCAGCACAGGGATCAGGCAGCTGTTCTGTTCCTGTAGCCTCTCTACCTTTTTTTTTTTTTTTAAATTCTTCCACTTCTTTGAATTTATAATTCAGAATAGTTGCTAAAGAAATCTGAAGTCAAAACTATTCAGCCACTCACAAATGACCCCTGTAACACTTCATTCTCTGCTAACCACTTTTAAATCTCATTAGGGCTTTGGTGAGTGGAAGGGCTGCACAAAAGACAGGTGAAAATGAGAATAAAGGAGATAAAACAGAAGTGCTGAAACACTGTGAAGAAACTGTTATTAAAAAAAATACCAAAGCATTTTAATATCTGCATGTAGGGTAAAATTTAAACTATTTCAAACCCAAATATTCCATCTTATTTTGTTTGTTCTTAATGCTACAGGGGTCTAGATAATGAGGATTGCAGTGGCCCAACAACAATGCCAAGCTCAACAGCAAATCTAGCAGATGGTTTCAGCCTCCAAAATGAGAAGCCACTTGACCTAGAGGGAGACGTTCATTAGGTACAGGGTGCACAGTAAGTCTGACTCCAAAACCAGCTCATTGCAATGAGCCCATTGAGAGCAGCTCTGGAGGGACTGCAGCCCATGAGGAGCCTCAAGAGATGGGGAGGAAGGAAGAGCAGGGAGGAGCTTGATGGACTGAGCATCCCCCTGGGGAGAGCAGGGCTTAGAGGGGTCAGGAGTGATGGAGTGAAACTGAGCCTGGGGAAAATCTGTTTGAATTCCGCTTAGTTTCTCACTATCCAAACCTGAGCTAAGTGGCTCTACATGAACTTCTCACCAAGCTGAATCCATTTTGCTTGTGTCAGTAACTAGTAAGCAATCTCCCTGCCTTCACCTTGACCAACAAGCTTTATGGTCTTATTTTCTCCCCTTGTCCTGTTCAGGAGGCAGACTGAGAGAGTGGGCAGGTGGCAGAGGGACAAGGTCACCACACCACAAGGGGAAATGCCAGCTCCAGCTGTAATTCTGCCATCTTGAGTTTTTCTCTGCTGTGGAAGCAATGCTGCTTACTCATCTCTTCTCAGCCTTTGTGGCCTAAAAAGCAACAGCAGACTAAGTCCATTAACAGAGTCAGAAACATGGATGTCCAGTGAAGGATTAAATCACAGCTAACAAAAAAAAAGGATCCAGATACAGATTTCCCACAGCTGCTTTCAGGCTCCACCCCACTCCCCTATTTAAGAATTTATTTCACTATCTTTGAACCATAACAAAGGATGAAGTCCAACACACTCTTAGTTTTAAGATTTACCTTGATTTAATGGCCTTCATAAAGTAGTGCATAATTATACCAAAGGGAGGGATGATTTTAATGTGGTGTTTTTTAAATCAATACAGATGTACTGTTGATAACTACTAATGCAAACACAGGGATAGTGGTAGAAAGATGCCTTATACTACAAATAGTCCATTCCTTATTTCCCCTGAGACCACCTGTATGACCATGGTGTCACCCTGCAGCTCCCTCCTGTCCTGGGACACAGCAGGGGTATATTTATAATAACTGTACCATTATTTTGGATGGAGGCAAAATGCTCCAGAGTTAGGTTTTTTGCTCCTCACCAAGGCAGCAAACTGACTGCCAGCCCCATGTTAGGGAAACCTTGGAAAAAAAAAAACAAAAAACAAAAACCAAACAGGCTGGGCTCCAGGGTAGTGCCAGCTGCAGCCTTTGCTGGGCTGGCTCCACTCCTGCTGCAGGATTGTGTTTCACCAGGGGATAAAAGGCCAGGAAAAAAGCCCAAAACCAAACCACAAGCCCCGCCCCCCCCCCCCAAGTAAACAGCTGTTTTGGTAGGACTGGGAATGCTCCAAGAGCAGAGAGCACGAGGATGTTGGCAAGGGGCTGCTTTTACACCTGGCTTCTCACATCACACTTGCCTGCCCAAAATGGAAAACATAGCTGGGCCTTGCTGCCTCCACTCAGGAACCCTTCCCTGTTCAGCAGGGCATTTCAACATGTTTAACTTTAGGCTTGTACTTAAATTCCACTGATTTAGATAGGACTTAATTACACGCTTGAATGCCTTTCTCAGCTGGGAGAAGTGTAAATACCTGCTTAATACAGTTTGATGAACTGGCACCCAAGGCAAACAAGACCTATTATGCTGAGCTAATGTTGGGACTTGATCATGTAAAGAAACATACCTTAGGGAAAGCTGCCTACCATCACATGCAGAGGTCCTTTTAATTCAGCAAGTATCTGTCCCTTTCTCGCTGGGCTTGCAATTGTGTTCACCTCGTACTTTGTGTTGCAGGCACTGGTCAGTGCCCTGTGCAGTGTGTTCCTGCCTATCTTCCCTCATCTCTTGGGGGATACTGGGGAAGCCTTTTTCACTTTCCTGTGATTTTCTACTCATGACACAGAGATCATCACTGGGCTTCAGCTACACCCCCTGATGCAAGAAACAACCAAAGATTTAACATCTGACCTGATTTAGCATGCCATAGAATTATCTTGTCCATTAAAATCAAGTGTTCCCTTCATTTGGTTGCAAACACTATGGCCAAATCATGGAGTCTGAGAGCAAAAGTCCGGGACAACTTATTACAGATGAAGTTAGATGACTAGGACCCGAAAAGGAAATCAAAATATTACTTAGGTTTGTCATTTTAGTCATGGGAGATCAAGATGAAAAGACAAAAAGTCCCAATACCATATGACAAAAATACTCATTATTGCATTGTTCATATGACAGTGATAAAAGTAATGAAGACCATAAAGATGAGAGATCTGCAGAATAGCTGTAAATATCACTGAGAAAGCCCATTTTATTGGCCAATATCTTCATTCAGAACAAATAAATATACCACACAAGAAACTGCAAATAAAGCAGTTCCAGAGAACTAAAATTTACCCTTTTTTTTTTAAAGATATAAAAAGAAGCTATTTTGAAAAAAAAACAAACCCAATATATAAACCCTCACACATGCTGCAATTATATCAAATTAAAAGGGGATTTAATGTTGTTGGAAGGGACATAAGAACTTTGGGCATGCATACCACTAAAATAATGAAACTCAGTTTCACCCATCAGAACAGGAAAAAAAAAAAACAAAAAGGGAGGAAAAAAAAGATGATAACAATGAAAGCTGGTGCCCCTCAGTGGAACCTGATTTAATAGAAAGCATGTTTCTGTGTTGCCTACAGGCAGGAGCAGATGAAAGACACTTGTGCGATTAGTTAACACGTGGTCATTTAATCCCCCTGACAAGCCCTCCTTTTCAATTGCAGGTTCTCCTGTTACCACTCCACGCCTGAATGCCTTGTTCAGCTGTGGACGTGGCTCTGCACAGATCACAGGTCTGCATTCCTAGAAAAAACACATATCCCCTCACTTCTGCCAGTAAAACTAGCAAGTACTTTACCAACTCTCAAATGTATTTTCTTCTGCTCCTCATGAATTTAATACAAACATGATCTTAGATTTATGCTTCAGGAAAAAGTCCTTAATACATGAGGCTTCCAGTACATGGGAAGTACATGATTCACCTCACCCAAATCCCTGACCTGAGTGGCTCCAGGACACAGATGCTGGAAAACATTGCTCCAAAACAGAAATTCACCACAAATCTCCATATTACTTGTTCCATGTCCTTACACGGTAAACATCACACAGCTCATCTTTTTTTCAAAGATCAAGAAGTTACTTTGATTTACCTTCTTTTTCTTTGAAGTAAGAGTTTAAATATGGGCAGCTCTTCAGGAGAGCACAGCACACAGGATGTAAGCACATATTTAAAATACATATGGGCTGAGAGAGGCACAACCATGTTCATCAAGTTATGTGCCATGCAACACTCTTCAATGTTTATAGGTGCTATTAACCCTGAGTTTGCAATACAGGTTTGGCCTTGCCAAGCACCCTTTATGATTATAGCCTTGTCAGAATTAAAGTAGGCAGCATGTGATCACTAATTTGAGCCTCCAGATGGGTTTGGCTTCTGGCTTTCACACTACTCTTCATTTCTGAGAGAAGCCTTCATTATAACAATGGATAATTTGTAATACTCGCATTTAAATACTTCCTCTTAAAAGGGAACTTCTGGTTGTATTACACCTTGCAAGTGCAATTCATGAGATAAAGCAGAAAAATAATCATCATCTCTTGCTCACCCCCTTCCCTTATCTAATCACTTCATGAAAAATTACTCAATGGTGCCTTTAAGGCCAAGCAGTAATTTGGTTTCCAGTCATTGACTTTTAAATAGATAGCTGGAAGCAGTGCAAATTTCTTAAATTCCACAACAGTAGCAAGTTACTGAGCCTCCCTTTCATCTCAACCACTCAATTTATGCTCCAGCACACATTACTGCAGATATGACCTCTTCCATCACCAACCAGTCACACTGCCACTATTAATGCAAACAGCCTTGCTCTACAGCTACGTGTGAGCAAATTAATTCAACTCATCTCAAATTGACTTTGCAGGGTCCCAGCTAGGCTCTAGAAAAGTTTAGGAAAGGTCTAATTTTTAGCTGTCCTAGACTGAAAGAATCGATATTTTTCCCATCTTGCATTTGTGCTTCAAGTTTGATAGCTCAGACACTGGTGATTCACTGCTCAGCCTGTGCAAACAGTCTCATCCTACATTAGCATCTTCTCTGAAAGTCATTCAAGTTACAGGTTTTGGGCACAAATTAACAAGACACTGGAGAAGTTTGGGAAGTTTAAACCTCTTCAGCATAATTCTGATGAAATTGCCTGCGCTGAATGGGTTACATGTTTCATTTAAAAAGAGCTTTTGAGAACAATAATTACTTTATCATGTAGGATAGTTTTGGGGGTTTTGTTGGGTTTTTTAAACTTGATTAGTACTCAAAAATCACAAATTTTAGTCATGCTGATGCTCCTTTGCCCCTAAAATCCTATTTGCATTCATATCTTTAACTGAATCTTGTATGTATAGCAATAAACACTTAGGAAGATGCAACTTGTCTTTCACAAAGAAAAATGCCCCCATTTCCTAAAAGCTGGTGTCCAAGGCATATGGAACAGTACCAGTCACAGGTTCAGAGGTGGTAGGGTCACATAAAAATTTCACGCTTCATGTTTCTCTTTTGTCTTTTCAAAGTAAATTAATGCTTCTTTGCAATCCAGGTAGTAGACTAATAGACAGTATCTGATGTGAACCATCAAAACAAATCAGTGATACAGTCTTTGCAGTACTCCATTGAAATATATCCCACAAAATCAAGGTGAATGACCACAGCCATAACTTTCAAAGCTGCTGAAACTCAATACCCCAGACTCCCAAGGATTTCACACCATCCCTTGGGCACTACGGAGCACATCTTCCAACCTCAGCAAAACCATCATTGTAAAGACACAAGAGACAAAGAGGCATATTTATCTGTATGAACTTAAGACATTTACCCACAGGGCTGAGAGACAACCACGACATCTGTGTTGTGCGACAAGATTTTCGCAAATAAATTAATAAATAAACGAACTCAGAGTGCACAAACTGCTGCTCACCACGAGAGGGCACGTTTTAAAAACCTAAAGCAGAAAACTCCTACTTAGGAGCAGATGTTATTCCAGTGAGGGAATAAAGGTCTGGGGCATGAGGTGGGAAAGTGCCCGGGGAAAAGGCAGCATAAAGATTGAAAATGTGAAACGTCAGTAAATGCACTCAGGCTTGAGACAGGACAAACATTCCTGTGACAGACGGAGCATTTCTTTGCTGACACTGGTGCTGTGTGGACACCAAAGGTACTTTGCACGTCTGCTGTCACCTCAAAATGTCAGCTGTGATTTCAGAACGCTCACAGAGTCAATGCTGTGCTTCTCTTCTAGCAAGGAAATTATTTGTGTGGCTAAACTGCACTCAGAAGTACTGATACTAAAATATTCTATGAAAGGAAGCACTCATCTCTCCCTCAAGCTGCAGGATAACACACCAGCCTTATTTCTGGGTTGCATTTGTCAGAACAGGCTGGAAACCTGCTGCAGACAGAGCAGCAGCACTGTGCCTGTGACCTGAGAATGCAGATCTGCAGGAAGGTCATTATTCCTTATCAAAGGTTTGTAGAGGCATCTTGTACAGATTCAGACCTCCTTTGCTACAATTCTTTCAAACAGAGAAGATAGCCCATTACCTGCTTTAGTCAACAGTGGATTAGAATGCAGTTGCTGTAAGGATATATATTTTCCTTTACTCACCATAGTATTTTTCACAAATATAAATATATTAGCATTTTCCCAAAACTCTATGGAAAGCATTACAAATAAAACATCCTTTTACAATACAAAATAAAATTACATGTTAGTTTAACAAATTGCTGGGAAATACAGCAAGTACATTCAATCTAAAAGAAAAAAAATACATCTTAATGCAACTATTTGAAAAACACATAAATCATTCACAGGTCCAGAAGCAAAGCAGTGACACTTTTCCTTGGCAAACACTTGTTCAAAAGGGGAGCAGCCAATACTGGCTCCAATACCTTACTCTGTGCCATCCCATTCAGGGCTTTCCACATCAACTTCCCTGCTAATAAACCTTTTCAAAACATTTCAAAGGAAACTTGCTCTCCTCATTTGCTCTCAGATTTCTACAAGCCTGACATCAGGGCTGTGTATAATGAAACAATTAACAATGACTCTTTTCTACTTCTTGCCACCACAACGCCTGTCGACAATAAAAACTCAGCATTTGTGTCAAAACTTGCTTTATATTGAAATATAGCCATGTACAATGCTAAGGAAATCACTATAATTCAGCTTGCAAGAAAATCTGATGGATTCAGTGGGACTTCTCACACCAGAGCAGTCATTCAAACACATATTGGCAGAACAATCAACGAAAGCCAAAATACTTCACAGTCCTATTTATGCTAAAATTTTCTAGCAGCAAAGGGGCATGAGAAACAACATCTGTCTGGTAAAGGCAGAGGATTGATGCTCAGTTATTTCTTAAATGAAGGCTGCTATAAGGCATTTGTTTTCACACCAGCCCCAGAGGCACAATGAAAATTGTCACAAGTGAGCCCAGCGAACTCAACCACTGTGCCACAACTTGCATGTCTCTGTGGCTCATTCTTATACCAAGAGACACCTCTGGAAAGCACTTAGCAGCTAAGGAAGGCTCTTCAGGAGCTGGTATGCATCAAAATTAGTGGATCCTGTGTCTCAAAAGGAAGGATGAATGTTTTCCTTAGTTTTGTGAGGTCAGAAACTATAGAAATAGAAATAAGAAATAGTTTTGATTCTAAGATAACATAAACAGAACAATTAAGTAAACCCCCCCATCATGACTAGAGAGCTTATCCACCCTCTCCAGAAGATGGTACCCTAGTTTAGGGGTTGCCACTTTCCTAGCACATAGCACAGGTGACATCTGAGGTGACACTTCAGAGATTGGCACATGAGAAGGAAAACGATGGCTGGATACAGGACTGTCCATAGCAGAGCCAGTGCATTGCTGCCACACCTGATCCAGGAACCTCTGGCAGACAAACATTCCCCAGGATGACCACACCACCTTCCCAGCACAGGTTACAAGCTTGAGACCTTGCTAGCATCCAGCAAGTCTAGAGGTGGTTCTTAACCTACACACTCCACACATCCCTCAGACAAATCTCCCCTTCCCCAACCTTCTCCCTAATTCCTTTTCATCCTTTCAGGCTTAACTGACCACAGTCTATTTCAGCACCAATCCTACAGACTCCAGATCTGCAGCAGACCAGGCAGAAGCACTGCTTCACTGCACCTATAAAAATCAGAGCTTTTGACCCAGCCTTTGTCCAGCCCTAAAGTGGCAGTGATGATCTCAGGACAGGGCTGACATGGGAGCCTGACATCCCTCAGCCACCTCCAGCCTGACAAGTTTGGCACCATTTGCTGCAGGAGCAGCCGTGCAGGAAGCCCAGATCCAAGAAACTTCCATTGGGCCCATCCCAGTCAGCCAAAATTCCAGTCATCTCCTTCGGTGGGCATCCTCTAAGCCAGCTTTTGCTCACAGGCTGAGCTCACGTGGCCACAAATGTTTACACTGTCCAAGGCAGGATTGTCACCTACTCTCGTGTCTGTAAAACAAACTTGATGTTAGAAGCCCAGCAGCTAAGGAGCCTAAACAGTGCAGCAACACCCAGCTATGCTGAATTTAAGGGGTACAACCCTGAACAACTGCCCACTCTCCTAAAAGAAATCAAAGTAATACTTTGCAAACAATTGCTTCTTTTTCTAAAGAATGTATTGAAAAAACCACAACAGTGCAAATGGTATTCAATATTTAGGACCATCACTTCACCCAGGAACATGCACAATAACCACGGCAGTGCTTTCATTGCATGCTGGTTGCTGTACTGCTCTATCCTGACAAGGGATAATTCCACTTACAGCCAGGCAAATTCAGTGAAATTTATCCATAGAAATATTGCACAGATATTATTTCAAAGATATATTATGTGAATCTCTATAGAGACTTCTGGGATGGAAGGTGATAGATAAATAGAGGTATAAAATAATAATTATAGAGCATCAAGCCCATGTACATCTTTGTACAGCTTTTGTTTGAACTTTTGAGCTAATTACTGTTTTCTAAGAATACCACTGGGCAGGAAACAGGCCTCTCAATGGTAAAACTAGAGACTGCTTGAGTTGAAATATTTAGCTGAAAATCAGGACAGCTTCAGCAAGAGACAGTCCCTGGAGCCACAGTGGTGCTGGCTCCAGAGGGAGCCACTGTCTCGCTTTTGCAGTGCCAGCAAGAGGCCAGCACACAGAAAAACAGCAGCAGCTGAACCACCACAAAGGCTTTCCAGTGCAAAAGCAGACAGGGTGCGAGGGGAGTCTGCTGCATTAGATGATGAGTATGTAAGGAAGCTACTTTCCCAACAATAAGTGACAGCAATCGTGTGCATTGTGCTGTTGTACTGAAACAAAGCAGATTGTTTTATAAAGAACACAAACAGTCGAGTGCTGCCAGACGAGAGCGAGCGTGGGTGCACCCATACGTGTGTGTAGCAGAGGAAAAGAGCAGTTTACACTCAAAAAACATGCTCTGGGCTTGAAACACCCTTGAGGAAAGAGCCCACAGAAGAACAAACAAAAGGTAATTGAAAAGAAAAGCAAAAAGCAGTCTGTTGAAAAGATGAAAGAGCATCTTCTACACAACTCCTCCCAAATACTTTTAGTGTTGTTTTTGCCTTGTCAAACAACAGAACAAGGCCTCCTTTGTAATTGCTTGAACTGTGCTAACCTTGGACTGTGATCAGCTGGACAGCTTCTGATCACTGTGGTCACACCAAGCAGATGGGCAAAGAGATGAGCAGATTGGGAGGGTCAGAAAGGCGAGTCAGCACACCTTGACGTGGACAGAACACACAGCCAAGAGCTAAGACAGGTTCATTCCTTCCCAAGGGAGCAGCTCCTGGAGAGGGCAAGAACATGCTCACTGCAGTGAAGAATTGCACTGATTGTTTTAAGGTGCACCCAAGGTAGCTTGCTCAAGGGGCCATCAGGATCCCCAGAAGGTTCTACTGCCAGTGCTAAGCTCTAAAAGCAGGTGTTGATCAGCATCCAAAATAGTTGCACTTTCAAATCCATCAATTTTATCTCCATGACTTGCAGTAACTTGGCTGCATTAGAGACACATTCAGGGTCCTATACCTTCCCAATGCTTCCCCAGATTCATTATCCTTTCTCTGTGGTGGGAATGGTCTATCTCAAAGCTATATATCAACTCTAATCCAGAGCAGAGCATTTGCCTTGATCTCTTCTTAGAAGTCAAAGTGCGAAGGGGTGGCGAGTTATGGGCAGACATAGCCCAAATACATTTTCTCTTTTACAGTGGTCCAAGTATGACTGCCAACTAAAATCAAAGTTTCGTGGTTTTCTGTCTGCATAGCAGCAGTCAGCCTTTGTGAGTGGAAACTAGATCCCAGAGACACACAAGAGCCAGGCTGGCAAATGCTCTGGCTTCCAGCAAAGCAAGAGAGCACATTTTGCTGATAATAAAGCAATGAGACATAAGTTAGAGAGGCTGGTTTAGCTCTACCTGCTGCATGCCATTAAAAAATGTAAGATATGCATCTGTGCTACAGCTCATTCACTGGAAGACTAATGGACTTAACTTTAACATCTCACTAAGGAGGACTCAGCCAAAGGAGCACTCCCATTCCGTGCTGCACACTGGACCAAGGCTGCCCAGAGCAGCAGGAGAGAGGCTCCCAGGTGTTCACTTCCAGCAAATATGGTGCATGTCATAATCCAGCCTTCCCTACTCCTGTTTGCATCAGCCCCCCCAGTAGGAGGACATCCATCAGGAGCTGCTTCTAGTCTGACTGTCCAGGTGAGATCAGCCAAGCACAACAGGAATCTAATAAACCACACAGACATTGTAAGCTGGGAGGTGGTGGCTCACGGCTCACAGCTCTGCCCTGCCCTTTGGCCAGCTCCAGAGCTTTACCCTCCACCAGCTGCTTTCTAACTCAAAGCAGAACAGAACCTACCAACCAAGGGGATGCTCACCCCTTCCCCTGAACACCCCTCAGGGCAAGCACAGCTCACAGACAGCTCCACAACTTCTCTGATGTCCGTCGCATCACCAGCTTAAGCAGGTAAATTGGAAGTGGAGCAAAACTGGGCCACTTGGTGTCCTGAGGGAGCAGAAACAGCTCACCAGGAGCTGTGCTCTGTGAAGGGAGCCTGCCTGACCACTGGCACCTCTCAAGTGCAGCAGCCCAGTTTTGTGCTGTGCGATGAAAAAGCTTCCAGTGGGTACTTAATGGCTGTTTCAGTATTGCACATGGTTTGCTCAAAGGCACAGATCTATTCTCAAAGGAGAGAGCAGAAAAAGCACCTCATGAGCTATGGCTCCTAGAATTCCTGTGTTCCCTCTGCAAGATAATGAGGTAGGGCACCACAGCCCCAAACATTCTTTTGCTCTGGAGCTGATCAATTGCTTTATCTTTCCTCATATCAGAATGCTGTTGCGTTATAACACCATTTACACTGAGATTCTACTAACACTCATTACGCCACAATGAGCATTTTGGGCAGAAATTCCATAGAAGATGATTTATAACATTGTCTGGATGCATTTACTATATCAAGCAGAATAAAATCAAAGAAATGCAAGTACATGTGTTTAAATGAAAAACTTTGCATTGCTCAAGCAAAGAAGATAAAGACAGTAAAACATACAAGCAGAAAAAACTAATTATGAAAATCAAAATCCTTTTGAACAGTCTGGATGGTCATTTGGAAATAAATCTCTATTCTTAATGCCTCAGAACTCCTGCTATGTCAAGCTTATTGCCAGAAGAAAGGCTGCTTACAAAGATAATTTTCTTTCATTAACATACAACAAAGTATTTATATGAAGAAATTCCAGATGGAGAGCAAGACTTTTTTCCTCCCTCCACCACCAACATGCTGTAGAGTCAACCTTCCTTAAAATACATGATCTGCTGAATTAAGGGAAAATTGAGTAGCTCACAGAAAAAGAAAAAATAAAGGAGGACAAATAAAAAGCTTGGCTTGACATGTTAATCTCTGTTGCTTTAATTATTGTGTTTAATGTCAATTGGAGAGAAGAAGAAGTAAGAGACTACAACAAAGCTGTGTGTCCTGGATGCAGCGTGCTCAGCAGGACTTCTGCCAAAAGCACAATGTTTTTATCAAAACAGCTTCTGATTAATTTTTCCCTCTCCCTCTCCTGTGTTTTTTTCATTTCTTGACTTAGAGCCAAATGAGCTCCCTGTTCCAAGGGTTAATGCTCTTGAAAGTCTCATTATGGCAGCTATCTGCCCAGAGCTACTCCATGTAAACTAAAACACACAACAACCCCCAGTACATGATGCCAATACTACATAAAAGAGATAAGATAGCATTTCTTTGACTGTGCAAAATCACTGCAGTTGACTGTCATGTGGCAGATTTAAGGCTTGCTCGTACCCTGATGAGCCCAGCTTGGAGCTAAGCAGGATAAGTCCTCACTGCCAGGACTGAGTCTCAAGTCTGGCTGCTGGCACTTGCAAAATGACAGGCTGCTACAGGGAATCTTCAGTTTGAACCTTTCATCGATAATGTCAGAGGGAGAAATGCTGGCTACAACTGAACACTATTTTTGGTTGATTGAAAGCCATAGGCTAAAAAAAAAAAAAAAATGAAAGGGAGGGATGGGAAAAAAAAACCCTCTTAAAACACCTCTCACTTTTGTATTTCTTGTTAATGACCCCACTACACCAGCAGGTTTCTGATCATTTCTCCATGCCAGAGGGTGCCTCCACTGCCTCATCTTTGTCCATCTCAGAGGCACCAAGAATCACAGCAGCCCTGGCCATTAAACACTTTAAAAAACAAAAATCCTGGCACCAACACTGTTGATTAAACAAAGGAGAAACCAGTAAGCATAAAAAGGAGAGTCAAGACAACGAGGCTGTTCTTAACCAAAGTGACTGCAGGCTTTGGCCACATCCAACAGGATGGCTCCAAGGTTTCCACCCTCTCCTGTGCCCATAACTGCCCGTGCTGGGGGCAACTGGAGCCTGCTACTGCAGTTCTAAGGAAGAGCTCTGAGTTGCAATTCAAGCTGGCCAGGGCATCCTGACCAGCATTTTCTTTGCTCATAAGGTTTCCATACACACCCGTCCTTGGAGAGCAAAGGAGCACGACAGGACTGTGTGCTTGCAGCAGACAGGAGGCAACTTTATGAAGGAAACCACAGAATGACCACTCAGTCCTTACCTCTCCCCCAGCTACATTTTCAGGGAAAGATCTTGCAACGCTTCATTCCCCCCTCTTGGTGGAAGGTAGCAAAGCATTTCATGAAAGAGAGTACAAAGCACTTTTGGCAGCATCTTTCTTATTTGCTAACAGGGTTGTCCTGATCTGGTTCTACAATCAAAGCAATGAGGCAGAGGGGTCAGTTTTACCTGGGTGAGATCAGGCTCTTTGTGGACTGTTAGTCCCCAACATGCTCCCTGCCCCAGAGCCTGCTGCCATCAGCTCACACCACCTCTCAGTCAAGCTGCACAGATTCATTAGTTCTGTAACAGCTTTCTTTATCTGGCTGGGGTTTTTTTTCTGCAGCACATCTCTGAGGCATAAACCAAGGCTGGGAAAAAACCTAATTAGCGTAGACAGCGCTGCAATGCAATTCTCAATCTTAACAGCCACTAAGTTTTCAGGAGAGAGAGCAGAAAGCGATAAATGCTGGTACACTGAGAACTAATGAAACCTCTGAAAATCATTGTAGTAGAGAGACCTTATTGTATAAGGATTTAGATTTGAAAGACCACAAGGAAATGCCTTTTAATTACAATTAAATATGTAAAGACAACACTTACTTTGCTACAGTGCTTGTTTAAGGCTTTATTGTTAATTAGTTTACACAATGAAGCAGAAGAAAGTTGAGGGGGAAAAAAAAAGAAAGGTTATTTGCTCTAAATATTAACATTTGTCTGTTAATTTTGCTAGAAGCTCATTCATAAGCTGTATCACAGTTCAAAACTAAGGATGAGAAAACCTTCTCTTTGCTTTGCTACACTGTGGAATTTGCAAAATGCAGTTTATGCGATGTAGAGCAGACACAAATATTGCAACTATTTCCTTAATATTTCCTTAAATGTTTTTCATTGAAGCTTTGGCATAGGATGGAAAAGCAGCAACACATCACTGAGCTTCTGCCAGAGCTCAGCCCAAGGTCAACCAGCCCCACAGAACAACAATACAATTCCCATTCTGTTCCAGCAGCTCAGCTTCCCAGGAGCTGGGAGGTACCCAGGCCCCTGGCATCCTCACACTGCCTTCCCACCCAGCCTCACCAACAGAGATGCTTGGCTACATCCTTTGGGAACAGGGACTGTAGTTTCCAAGAGGGTTCATGGGGTAAGCTGGGTTTGTACTTGGGCACCGACTGTGTGTGAAACATTTTGATCTCTGTTCTTAACAGGGAGGACATTCTCTGCTTTTAAAGTATGGCAAACAGGCTTTGAAGGCAGAGCTTCCATCATTTCAGTGCTTGATTTGCAGGGGGTAAGAAATTCACCCTAATGAGAAAGTTTCACAATAGGAAATGGAAGGATAAAGTAACTCCTGTGTTGAATGGCTTCACTGTCTGCTCATTCCAGCTTTCTCAAAAGACCTACAACTGCCAGCACAGTCTGGGCAAGACAAGAACCCATGTCAAGACCTGAAGTTCAAATAAGCAGATAACAGCTTACAGAAACTCTTACACCATTCAGCACCTGGTTCCTATTGACTGCTTCTTGCCACTAAAAGGCAAGATGCTGCAGAGAGGAAAGAAAACCACATCCATTTGCTAACGCCATATAATAAACCAGCCCAGTCTTTCCTTCCCTGCAGCCTGGTCTTGCAGAGTAAGAAAAAAAACAAGAAAAGAAAAAAAAAAAATTCTCATAAGCTTGATATCTTGCACATGTACCCCCTCCTCACATAAATCAAAATCCTCCTGGACTTCAACTCAGCTACACAAAACAAGGTCAAATGTGAGCCAGTTACTCACATGTACCTTCTCCTTGTACTGTTGTAAGCATAAAAGGTGGCAGCAGGTAATGTTACTACCCACTCCCAGCTCAGTGTCAAGGTGGCATCACCCTGAAGCAATCACTGATCTTGCAGCAGCTTGAGTGCAAAATCATGGATATCCAGCCCAAAGGAAAAGGGTGTCAGAAGAGCTGGGATAAGTTTGCCAATGATCAGCTGGGCAGCTATGGGCATCTCACTCTACATCATCATGTCTTTGCCTTCTCTCCTCCTAAATTCCCCAGAACTCAGAATCCAGAAAAGTCCCTGATCAGAGACTGGTTGACAAAAAGCATCATCTTTAGGAAACTGCTCACCATCAGTCAGCTGAAGAACATCCACAGGAGGAAATTTACATTTGTGTCTCCCTGCAGAGCCTGTGAAAACCTGAATCCTGTGACTCAGACTCAGGAGGTTGCTGGCTCTGATTGTAAAATGTAGATGTTTCCAATTCAAAGAAATAGGGTTTGTACCTGCTAGAAGGCAATACGAAATCCAAAGAACTGCCCTTGACAACTCTCCAATAGCATTTTAGTTCTTTAACCTGTATTACTGACATGCAAATCAAACATAACAGCATTTTTTATTAATTTAAGCTAGCCTCCATTAGCTATTACTTTAGTTTTAAATGGTGTCTAAGGACCAGTATCATCAATCAGTAAGTTGCCTGAATAAAATATAAGCATAAAATTACTTATGTCAGAGATACTTTTGCCTTATTACCACAGGTCAATCTAAATACCTATGTCTCTATTCATAATTTTTTTCAAGTTTTCTAACTATATCATGTAATTTACTGCTGCTAGAGAAACCAGTAGCCTCCCTACACATTGTACTTCCATCAAAAGAGTTTTGGGGAAAATGCTGAAGTTTTTTATTATATTTGCTTTTTTGTTAAAAGTCTGTTTGAACAGTCTCTGAATTTAGCATACATCATCTCCTACAAAGACATCTTTGTTAACTGTGTCCTTTTTTCCCTTTCTTTGCACAGCCCAAAGAAAAAATCAAACCCAAAACCACATTTGTACCTCTTGAACTGCATGACCATGAGATGTCTGAAACCTGGGGTTTGGGTTAAACACAGCAGAAAGAAGAACCAGTGTCAGATACCAACACTTTGATACAATATGATTCTAATGAATAAACACTACATAGAGGAAACAGCAGGAACCTACATTCTCTCCCTCTGACCATCCAGTTTGTGCTTGTGAGCTGCCCTGCTGTGAGAGTGGGCAAAACTTGGCTTCTGAATGACTCTGAGATGCTCCTGAAGCTGGTGGGGGCAGGCACTGGCTCATAAACATCTCCAGGCATGGACGAAGTGTTGGAAGAAGACACAAGTTCTGCTCCCTTTAGAAAAGCCCTTTGCATGGAGCTCCATATGAAAAGAGATGGGGAAGAACCCAAAATCCCCACACCAAAAAAATTACCCATCTACAAGCCAGGGAGCAAAGGGGAAACCCAGAGAAGCTCATTTCTACCGTTAAAAATACAACATAAGAGGATAAAAAAAATTACAAACTGCCAGCCTAGCTTATCCCAGGATGAGCTTCAGTCCACTAAATATTTGTTCAGTCACAGAGGCAAAGCAAGGAAACTGGAAAATACTTCCAGAACTCTTCATCCATATGCTTGGATTTACTAACCCAACTCTGAGAGTACAAGCATGAACAAAGCTAACACCCCTGCTGCTTCACCCTGTCCAAAGAGGTAAAAGGTCTTAGGACTGTAAATCACACCTTTTTCCTGGCTTTTATGATGTTTAATGCTGCTCAAATCTTGTCTCTGCAGCAGAGAAGCTTCTTCATTAATTACTGCATTTCTCAGATGATGAAAATCAGACTGAAGGTCACGCTGAGCACCTCCAACACCACATAACATCCTGCCTTTGCCTTCCACCCTCCTGCTGCCATCAATGACATCCCTTCACTTTTCTCACCATTGCTGATGTTGAACTGACAGATAGGAACCTGACCTGAATTTATCTGGAAAAAAGATAGAAATGAGATTTGGCCAAGCACCTCTTGCACAGGTGGAGATAAGCACCTTCACATGAAAGAAGGGGTGTGTTTTCACCCCTCTTCCTCCCAATCTCTTTTTTCCTCAAGAGAAAAGCACTAGAAAAATATTGTGCAAGAAACAGATGGAGGAGACAGGGAGGTAAAATCAAAAGAAACAGGTTATTATTTGGTATAAATCTACTCTGGTTCCTAAAGGAATGAATAAAGTAAAAAGAGAAGACATTCAATACACGTAGCTTTCTCCTTTCACAATATTGGGCTGGTGCCCAGAACTGAAGGAGTGATGAGAGTTTGCTCATATGAGCCAAAAGAAATGGCTCTCACTTGTTGATGGTATCCTTTACAAGATAACAATTACAGTGTTTGCCACAGATCACATCTAATTCTTGCAACATCTCAGACTGGAAAGAGTTTCTGCTTTTATTAGTTTTGAATAAGCTCAACTTCCCTTTCACTCATTTTCCTTGAATGTTCCTTTTCTACCTGACATTAAATCTCTCTTTGGACATTTACTCAATTAATTCACTTTAATTAAATTGAGATTACTCCACTTAGGAAGTGGAGTGAACTGAAATCAAATTAAAGCAACTTTAATTTTGAAAAGTGTGCAAACACAGAGGTTTAATGAGGTTTAAATAATCCTTTTTAAATTCACACCTCTACTTAATTTAATTCAGCTTTCCTGAAGATCCCTGTATAGACATGTTCTATGTCAAGATGTATTTGAGAAAAGACAGTGAAGGGAAGAACAACAGCCACATACACAGAGAGAAAGATGATAATGGTAATTCTGTCTACAAATCTCTGCAACAGAATGAAATCACTTATTTCTCTGCTTCTAAAAACCCTGCTAGCAACAGAAGTACAAGGAATGAGTGCAGCTGACATCCTCAGCACATCTTTTTCATCATTACATAAGAGGGCAAAGCAATGAAAGCACAGACCTGAGATCCACTTTTCAAGTGAAGGGGTCAAAAATTATAGAGTGAAGCACACCAACAGCAACTAAAGAAAGAGACACACATTAAACCCTATCCTAAGTGAGACAGACTATGACCACAAGCATTTAAGAGACTGCTGAAAGATATCCATGATCCACAGAAAGGAGTAGCACTGTGTGACAGGGCAGTGATGGCCATGTCACTGTGCATGGTCTTTCAGGGTCACTGGGAACCTCTGTCCTCCTCCAAGGGGCAGAATAGGTTATCACAGCCCATAGGGTAAAACCAAGGAGCAGGCTGGATGTTTTGTTTGACACTCCCCCAGACTACTGAGCAAGACAAGACAAATGTGCCTCAACACCACCAGCCTTTTGGTTCTGACCTCCAGCTCCAGGATCAAACCATCTGTTACTAATAGTTGATTGTGGCTGCAAATCTTTGGTTCACTGACTCGAGCATTGCTCCAAACCCCACCCAGTCTGTCTTTACTTGTCACGAGCAGCCTCTTGGCAGTGGAAGCTGCTCTCAGTGCTTGGGGGCATGTTCTTGGAAATCCTTCCTGGCTGATTTCTGACATCCTCTGGCCATCATTTCTTATTCTCCTGTGTACTCTCAGACTGTAAGATGTGTTTTCCCCTCTCCAGTGATATCTGCTCATTCTGGGTGTTGCTGAAGACACATCCAGAACAGACACAGACCAGGGACACTCTCAGCCTGGGGTGTGCCTGTGCATGGTTCCCCACCAGTGAGGTCTGTGTGATTCACCCTGCACAGCAAACAATGACTGACAGCCTCCAGCAACCATTCCACGTCTGCACAAAGCACAGACACAGGGCTGCCCACTTCAGACAGCGCTTACCAGCAGTACCTAATGTCACTATTTCCCCACACCTCTCCACTTAAAAAAAAAAAAGTGACAAAACTTGAGACACCCAGCAGCATGTGCACAGACAGCTGTATGTCCATGCTGGCACACCAGCACACAGACCCACTGCTCTCTGTTGGGATTGATTGTACTGTCCTTGCCACTACCAGAGCCATGCACTGCAGGAATTGGTGACACTGCTTACACACATGCTTATTTGCTGCTCAGATCAAGGTTTTTAAAGAAATGTGTGCCAGTCTATTTATGGCCCTGGAAGTTATCCAAACTACATGCATTTGCTACCTCTTCACTAACTCAAGCTGCCATTATGTACTGATTAGGCACTGACAGCAAAATAAAACTCTTAGAGTTTTCATAAAAAGACTGTCACAGACTAATTCAAAGACAATTTCAAATTAAGCAAGCAAATCCCTGTCCAAACTTCCCTTCAAATATAATGAATTGCTGGTTTAGTTCAGGCATTCACATTTTCAGCCCAAAATGACAGAGGATTTTTTCCCCACTCCCTCTGTAAATTTAACAAGCCACTGAAACACAAGGTTTATCACTGAGTCACTCACACCTGCTTAATCCTGCTCATTGCTAATACAAGCTGCAATTTAAATTCTAGGAAAAAAATAAAGACTGCAGGGGTGGTGGAAGGGAATAAAATGGCATTCAGGACAATACAAAGATGCTCAGTCCTTAAACAATCCCAGAAGATTATTTAGATTCAGAGACCCTGGCAGGAAAAGATTTCCAGTGAGCCAAGGGCATTGGGAATTAATTTCCCCTCTCCTCCCAATACAAAAGGCAGAGGCAAAATCAATTTGTACCAACAGCAGAACTTGCACTGGGAAGCCACAGGGAGTAGGTTAATTGTGAGATTGTGAAGAAAAATAACACTTGCTACAAAGCAATTAAAAGCTGCTCTCATGAGTGTTCAGAGTTCTTTTCAATTTACTTAAAACAAACATGTTTCCCTAAAAAAAAAAAAAATAATCAAAACCCCTCAACCTTCAACACAAGCTCATTACTCCCTCCAGATTCTTCCAAAACAAGAGCTCACACTGTGCTTTTACAGTGACCAGGGAAATACAACCAAAATATTCTGCTGCAATTCCCATACAGGATCTCAAATGCTTCACCAATGTTCAGTACAGCAGGGAAGGGTCAGCCTTGTGCTTACACAGAGTTTGGTACACAGAGATGTCACTGCTGCCTCCCAGGGAACAAACACTGGGGTGGAACAGCATCACACTCATTTCACTGAGGGTAAAAGTCAGATTTGCTCAGACTTTTCCAGAGACAGAACAGGGACATGTGCTTAGAAAGGGCACGGAGCTCTCTGCACAGACCAATGCTGGCTTTTCTCAGAACTCATCCAAGACCTTTCCTGAGCTAAAAGCACCATCGTGGCACCAGTGTCAGGCTGGGCTTCACCTGCTGCACTGGGACCTGCCCAGCCACAGAGGCTCCTGATCCCACCCAGCCA
>VWZS01009920.1:1667306-1689446 GCA_013397075.1 Rhabdornis inornatus
CCCCCCAGCCCCCCCCCTCCAGGGCTTGCTGCCACACCAGCCAGTGCCACCCTGCAGGAAGGCAAATCCCAGCCCATAGGGATGGGAAAGGCTCCCAGACAGGGCTTTTGGTCACAAAACAAAGCACTGCTCAGTGCCTTCTCCTGGCCAGCAGCCCCACATCTCCATTTTCCTGCAGAAGAGAAGGAATGGGGCTGTACCACACTAAAGACACTGGAGCAAGGGCTGCATCACCAAAAAACAACTCTTTTCACGAGAAAATGAAAGAGAGCAAGTCAAAGAGGAGATAATAAATAAATAATGGTAATAAATAATAAATAATTTTAAACAATTAATAACATAAATAAGGGTGAGCAGCTTCTGCAAATTGCAGAGAGGAAGCTGGCAGCAGCTCCTGGGCAGTGACCAGCCCTTCCAGCAAACACCTCTTTGCCTTTCACACAGCCCTGAACAGCTCTCAGCCACCCAGCAGTGACTCACGGGGGAGAAAACCACACCAGGGCCTTGGGAATTAGGAGGAGGCTTTTGTAAAGGATATTAAAGCTCATGCTTTGGGGATTAAGTGAGTCTTTATCTGTTAGAGATCAGGATGTGGCTAACAGTAGGGGACAGATTATCTGCATCTGCCGACTGGGGAGGATTTACACCTTCTGAAGCATCTGTGCCTGCTATTGTCAAAAGCACCCTTCAGCCTGAGCCAGCAGCTTCTACAGGCAAGGAATGCAAAGCTTTCTAGGTTGTGTACAAAGGTCCTCAAGCAGCAGAATGCAAGACTTTTCAAAAGACTTTTCAGTAATTTAGAAGAACAGAAATGAAATCTTGATTGTATCAGGCCATGTAGGAGTTAATTTTTAATGGTAAAAACATGGACTAGCCCTGACCTGGGAAATTTACCAAAGGAAATATCCATCCTCAAGCCTGGTGTTTAATAAAAGTCAGAAAATCTACATGGTGGGCAAAGAGTCCCCTGAAAACATCCTGGATTTCTACAGCTTTCCTTTAGAGCAAAAAAAAGGTGCATAAAAGGTCTTGGCCCACGAGTAGGAAAGAATCCAGATCTTCCCTCAGTCCATCCCTCCATAAAATCACTGCTCTAAATATGGAAAACAACTGCTGCTCAAGACAGGGCATGGTGTGATATCTCTGGGGCACCCACGTGTGCAGCAGGTGAGAGTGCACACTGTCAAAGTATTTTCTAGGCTTTCTCACTCTGCTTTCTACTATCTCCAAGTTCTTTAACACCAGCAGAATGACTGATCCCCATTTAGCATTACAGCACCAAAAACAAACAGCTCA
Source organism: Rhabdornis inornatus (assembly GCA_013397075.1). Taxonomy (NCBI): domain Eukaryota; kingdom Metazoa; phylum Chordata; class Aves; order Passeriformes; family Rhabdornithidae; genus Rhabdornis; species Rhabdornis inornatus. The sequence continues at coordinate 1,668,603 of VWZS01009920.1, forward strand.
TTAAACCTCTAGAAAGCTATTTCAGAGAAATATATCCGTTGAAATATTCCCAAAATTTATCTTCCAGAAAAGCTGATAATCACATGCTCATAAGAAACAAATGTTCAACCGGAGTCAGTTTTGTAATATATTAATTAACACAATTTTCATCGGCACTGACAACAGGCCATCTGCTACTCTGGCATCACGAGAGACTGAGTTTCAAGCCACTTTAAGCTGTTTCTTGTTATGCATGGATGATTTTCATCTAAAAACTACGCATGAGTTTCTCGTCTCTTTTTGGATAAGCGCTTCCCAACAGGCAGCAAACAAACTTTTTAGCCTGGTAACCCAATCCCCTGTATCAGCTGCTCTTGGCTCGCTGCAGTGTGGCACCCAGCAGCTGGTACAAGGGCTGTTACTCCAGTACCCATGCCAGCACCCTGGCTCAAAGTCAGAGCATATCCCAACAGGAAAAACCATCTACAGGAATAGTCAGCACGACTTTCTCTGCAATAAATTAAGTGCAAACTTTAATGGCAGAAGCTATTATCTGGTTTATCAATAACATTGGCCAAGGGGCATAACTCACTGACTTATGGCCAACTGGTGACCTAAGCAATCTCATTTTTATTTCAGAGGCAGTGAAAATGCCAACAGAAAACCATGTCTGTTTGTCCTGTCTCTACTTTCCAGTTTCATTGTTTATACAATAGAACACAAAAATGGGAGAGTCACTCACAGGCTCCCATAACTCAAAATCATTGTTTAACTACTCCCAAATAGCACCTGACTCTGTAGAACCCCAAGATGAATAACCATCATTTTGGCAAAGACAAGGGTTTAGGAAAATCACTCACATAGTGGACAATAAGCTTCCTGAACTTCAAGAAGAAATACCAACCTCATTGTAAAGTTGAAAAGCAAGTTCATTTACTCTGCTATTTATAGCTTAATTACATAGATGAGCAAGCTATTTCCAAGTCAGACCTGATAAACTGCAATAATTTTTAATACAGAAAATCCCTTGGTAGGTGAGGTTCAGTCAGTCCCCATCTTTGAATCCAAGCTGGGAAGTGAGGACCAGCATCCAGCTCTGCAGGCCAGAATGGTTTTTTGAACATCTGTGCCACACTCAGATCCACACTGAGTCTTCAAAAATCACACGAAATTGATGTTCCTGGAAGTGATCACCCTGTGGCTTTGAGATCTGCTGATCCCTCTCCATCTTAGTGACTGCCACTGAGTCCCAACTGCCCCCCAAATCATCAAGCCCCTAAATTTTTGAGAGAGGATGCTCTATCCTTCACAGGTCTGGGCAAACTGATGTTGATGGCTATTAACAAATACAACCAGGTCACCAGTGAACGTTCCCAGGCTTTGACACAAAACATTCCCCAAATAAAATCTTGTGACACTGATAAAGGTCATTTACCAGAAATCAATATTTGGAAACAGACTCCTGAGTGCAGCAGATTAACACTGGTGACAATGATATTTACTTTCACTACAAGTAATATTTGCAATAATAGAGCACTGTTTTATCCTATGTGTGACACACACAAGGAAACCTAAACTATTTAAATGTAAATGAGAATGTTCATATTTGACACCAAGATTTTGCCATTCGCTATTTGCCAGAAGTATTAAAGGATTTCTATTTAGGAATTTCAGCAGGTTCAGTGAACCATGTGTGCTTTCCACCAGGCATTTGGGTGGGCCCTCTGCAGCTCTTGCCTGACCCTTTCCAGTCCCCTGTCCCCATCCCATAGATTACATTAATCCTCTTGTTTGTTCTTTAATTAAATGATTCAATCTTCCAGGCAGTCTGTGCACAGATATCAGCAGATAAAACTTAAAAAAAAACCCCCTGACTGTACTCACAGGAATAATCTTTACCATGTTAATTAGCAACCAGAATCACAAGGAAACACACCCAAGATAATTAAGGGAGAAGCACGCAGAGAGACATTTTAAGTATAGCAACCCCAAATTTCCCCAAGTTCCAGATTCTGGCTGTTGCTTTTCATTTCCAATAAGCATAGAAATAAGTGACCTGACATAGCTAGGAGGATGTCTCTTTCAGGTAGTCTTTTAATGGGCACATTAAATAAATATCTGCTCAGGCAGATTGAAGTAAAGTTGGTCCTCTCTGGTAACAAAAGACTTCAATTCCCAAGATCCCTTCAGAAGATGTTTTATAATACTTTATGGTAACATTTAACATAGGGACCAGTGCCCTGTCTCAGGCACCAACCTACAGGTGAGCAACTCATCTGGAAACAGCTGAGACTGCTGGGGAGAGACAGACCCATAACCTGGAAAAGAGTCTACAAGCTCTGAAAAGGCTTTGATGGATTTTGATGGATGATGCAAAGAAGTTAAGTTATTATTTAACTTCCATTTCAGTTTTCTCTCCTTCAACAAGATGATTAATTACACAGTAATCCTAGAAACTGGTCACTGCAACAACGCAACCAGCTTTTAGCTGTTATCCCAAGGAAATGATAAAGGCTTCTTTGATTCACTAATGATATTTCAACTGAGAAAAATCTTGTATTTAAGGGAGGAAACAAATTTACAGAAACTCTTTGAAGTGCTGTCTCTCTAGCAATTAAGAAGTGACAGCCTGTAGAGAACAGGAGGATATGCTCTATTTTTGTATAGTGCTAAATAGGTAATGCCATGCCAAGACAAATCAGGCCTGAGGCCAGACTAGCAGATATTCCCAAGAAATGCATGAGCACACATCTGCCCCAAGACCACAGCCAGCAAAGCCTCCCTGCATCCCACACCAACCCTCTCCAACACAGGACAGGGAAGGTTTGGGCTGGGTACAGATAAAAACACATTGACTGGAAAATCATCTTTATAAAAAGAGAAGATGTAAAGCATGAGCAGCCTCTGGCATATTCCTGAGCACTCACTCCAATGCCACTCTCTGTGAACCATCAGGTGCTTTGGACACCACTGTGCCCACCTGCCCACAGTGGCACAGGAGAAGGCTCCTTATGAAGACTTTTAACCACCAAGCCAGTGAGGTTTGGAACATCTGAGCCAAGAAAAAGAAAATCATGTCATTAAACTCTCTGAAAGTATTATATAAGACATGTTCCCTCCTGGCATGTAGGGTCTGAAGAAATGACCACAGGTCTCTTGCAGTTTTGTATCTCAAACTTGCAAAAGAAGAATATTCCACATAGCAGCTAATGAAGCACCAAGATCTATCTTTATCCTTCACCAGAGGCAACACCTTAGCAGCTCAAGCAGATAACATTTCTTTTGCAGCCCAGACAGCTTTTAAACCAGTAGGAGATTTGAAAATATATTGGTTTTGATTGACAAAGTTATGAACTTCAAGTGCTTTGTATAAAAGAACAACAGTTTGTCTTTAGTTACCTAATGCTGAGGGTGTGATGCATTTCATCTTGTTCATAATTTAAGACAGTACACGTTTTTGCTGTTAAGGACATTGTTAATTTGAAATCTCATCATTTGGAGAGAAGTCATAAGTGCTTTCAAGTGCTTTCACAGTCACATTTCCATAGTCTTACAAAATATTCAGAAGCCTCTTCTCCAGAAGACTCACACAAACAACTGGAGAACGCTATGAACAGATGAGACCAGAAGATACCACACCATGGTGGCACTTCTATACACAAAGGGAGCTGGGAAGAGATGACAAAATGACATTTTGTCTAACAGACACAATAATTTACTACCTGTAAGAATGCCACATGCCACTCCTAAGAAGTGATCTGAATACTTGAGTGCACTGCACGACCCAACCACAGCCACACAGCACCAGGGTCCCTGACAAAGATATGCAAAGAATTACAGCTTCCCTGTGCCCAGCTCCTCCTCTCCTCACAGGCAGACATGGCTAATAGTCACAGGCTGATTACTCACCCAGGGGAGCCCACCAGCCCGTGCTCCCTGCCCCAAACACTCCAGCTCACAGACAAAGTGGTGGTGGCACGCTCCTGCCACTCTCTTGCTGTGCCATACAGCTAAGTGGCTGCAAAAGAAGAAACCCTTTCATGCTGTGTGATATTTCTGCTGATAACAAGGCTTTAAAAATTTAAAGCATGTGAGTGAAAGGTTTTGTGGTCAGACAAATGGCCCACATGCTGGCAATTAAATTATATACAGGCAATATGGTTGACTGTCAGCTACCAGGATACAAAAGATCTGATTTTCAGAAACTTGATTACCCACATACTTCTGGAAAACTCAGGATCTACAGCACTCAAACAGGCCTCCAGGATTCCTTGATGGGTCAGTGGGTAGGAGCAGGGCTGGAAGTGCATGTTTCCCCACAGGGAAAGCTCTGTTTTTGCCACAAGATCCCAAGCTGTGTCTCAGGGCTTTCCCATCCTGCACACCCTCTCATTGAGTAAACCCTCACATCCTTTGGTCTAGAGTTTCAAAGCACACAGTCCCAGCCCAGAGCTTGGCTTTAGCTCCTGTCCAGCTGGCTCCATGCTCCACTCCCTAGTGTAGGGAGTCAAGACATGAGCCAACTGCAAACATAAACCAAATCCCTTCCAAGCTCCTACTGGCTTTAATCTCTTGCTTATTGCTTATACCATGAACTTAGAGATGTTAGGTGTACAGAAAAAGGAGGTGGGTTTTTCTGGGTTTATGTATATTTCACATAGTCAATGCCCCTACGTTTTCTACACATAACTAAGTGCCAGTTCTGTCCCCCTTTCAGACCACGCTGCTTCAGGAAAGCACATGATTAACAAAAGCATCAGTTGACTAAATTAACATGCTCCAAATGCCACTTAATCCTCAGGAAAAACAAAATCTGGTAATAAAACTGCATCTACTAACAGGTCACTAAAGCCTAGGCTAAATTCATGGGCAAGCCTTACCCTGCATACACACACAGTCATTTCACACAATGGTGTCACCCAGATGTTGCTGTGTTTGTGGCACTTGGTAAGGCAATAGTGATATCTGAAATACATGTACTGAATCTGACCATTCATAATCACAGTATCTGAAAATCCCAGGCACTGGCTCATGTTTTGATTCTCAGCAAAGAGCTTGTGTTTGTTTTAACTTAACTTTGTGCTTCACGTTGCAACTGATCAGTAAGATAGGGCAAAGCATGACTAAAAGCTTAATTCCTCCCCCCAGAGCACAGACCATCTTACCAGTAAGACAGGTTCCATACAAAGAAGAACTTCAGATTCATGGCCAAGAGGGGTTTAACAGGCAAAGACAACATTTTCCACACCAGAGCTTCGAGCCAGAAACACTAAATCCCACCTGAAATCTTTCCCATTACATCAGAAAATTGACATTTGAATTCCTGTATACAAAAGTGAAATAATTTCCTTTTCATTTCCTGCAGGCAGAAAAATAGTCCCTCCAAAGGAAGGAAGTATTCTTCTTATAATTAAAGTTTGGATTCAGAGTTTTGCAGCAATGTACTGCCCTGGGTTTGCAGATATGTCATTAGGCGTGATTACTTGGAAGATCCCATGAAAATGAAAAATGAGATGGTCAAACTCTTGGGTACAGAAATAATTGCTTTTATGTTGGATTGCTTGCTTAATTCCAGGGAAAGGTAGTCTCTGATAAACTGTAATCCTTATCACGTTTCCAAATGTGTGATGCTATAGCTCATTTAAGTTTCCCTTCCTTATCTCTGCCTTTCCTCAATACCACTCCAACTTCAAAACTCATTTCACTTCCCTTCTTATACCAAATAGTCATTGCTAGTGTTGCTGCTCTAAAGAAACTAGTCTGTATATAGAGAAGGAAAACATGCAAAAATGTAGCAAGCCTTGGCCTTGAACTCCCCCGATGCCACCACACTTTGCATCTGAAGTTAAATCATCCCTCCCTGTCTGAGCAAACAGCAGCTGTAACACTACAGCTGTAAAGAAGACATTTTGCTATCTACAGGCAAAATAGTCTGGCAAAAGTTTCATTATTTTAAAGAAGAGAGCAATCACTGCAAATTTCCCATGGTAGCAGGGAGACAGCAATTAGATGTAGCCCAGAGGGCTGACCAACACACTCCAGAGTTCCCAGTGATTTGTAAAAGCTTTCTGACCAATCTTTGGTGGTTTTTATTTCTCCCTAGAAATCAGAGCAATCTGTCTCCTGAAAACACAAAGCAAACATAACATCAGAAAAAAATAATAAAGACATAAGAGAGAGATGAAATTGCTGATGGATGTTTCTGGCAAAACTTCTGTACAAGCCTACCTTCTGCTCTCTTCAAATGGGCTTTGCCACGCTGGGACCATTTGTTAGACCACAGCCACTGCCAAACTGCAAGATGATACCCCTGACAGTAACACAACTCATTACTCCCTGATTTATGGAACAAGAGCTCGGGAGGGGCCAGCACACAATCTGGGGAAAAAACCACCGAACACCAAATCCATCCACAGAGGTGACATTTATTAGGTTTATGCATTTTATAGTAGCATTAAGTGTGCTCCTAGAAGAGGCAGGGAAAATGTGCTTATTCAGAAGGAAAATTCACTACTTGTACCTCCCAGTCTGCTTTATTACACAGCAGCCCATGGCAAGTGCTCTGTTTAAAGACTGGCAGCACTCTCCAAGAGAGCAGCACAGATGCCTCCAGGGAGACACTGACACGTTTGGAGAACACCTTGCAGATAGAGCCAAAACACTCAGCTCCGAGCTGTGAAAATTTTACACTTGACAAATATTCAGTAGAAAACACTCCTTTTATCTTCTCCCCTTCTCCCCTGAAGGCTCCCAGACCAAGCCACCAACTCTTCCTTCTTTACATCTGGAGCTGTTCCCCCACAAAGGCTCACCTTGCCTTTGAGTTCAAACGTTTTGGGACATGCAGGGGGCCAACAAGAAGCAAAGAATTAGTGGTGCCTCCTGACCTTTCTTCCTTTCCTGCTGCCTCCTCATCTCAGGTTGAGTTCTGCAAGGTGTTTTACCTTAGCAGCCTGCTGAAGTACACACACAGTCCCAGTGATGTGCACTGCAGCAGAGCTCTGCAGCATCTCTGGGTGTCCTGTCACCAGTGGCCCTTGGACCTCTGCACCATGGAAAGAGATCTGCTGTCTTGGCTACTGCTCCAAAATTTCCCAAACAACTGTCAGAAGAAATAGCAAGTGACTTCTGACACCCTCAGCATTGCCCACAGACAAAAAACTTGTTTAATCTTCCAGAAAGGCCACATGGAGCCAAGAAGAGAGGGGTCAAAATACCCTCAGAGCTGAATAGTGGGCACTCAAGCTCCCTTCCCTGCCAAAATGGACAGTCCTTTCCTTATACAGTTCTCCAAAGACAGGCTCCACCAGCCCATAAAGGGTTTGGTGTCCCTGAGCCCACTCCCCAAATTCCCTTCTGGGGGAATTTCACAGAACTTTGTTGAAACAAGCTGGTATAGATCAGACAAAAATGCTAAAGGAGATTTACACCCAACATGCCAACCCATCCTGCAAAAACACCCTCATGCATGGTCCAGGCAATAGTTATTGATGTGAAGCACTGGTTTTATCCAACACTTGGACCAGGAATTTAAATTGAACTGCAATCCATGAAAATTGCCAAGCTGGAGGTGCTGGTGAGGTAACAAACAAAGTGAGATGACAACTTCATGCTTTAAAAAGCATGCTGTCAGTTTGGGAGGAGAAAATTCATGCTTCATTTTGTGTCCAAACCAATGAAGTAAGTAGCAGAAAACACAATTTATTTTCATATGTCACACACCTAGTGCATACAACTCTGCCCAAGATCATTCCCCTCCTCCAATTGCCTAAGAACAAGTTAAAATGAGAATTAAATCTTTAAACAGCTTGTGTTTGCAGGAATGAATGGTGTCAATGTAAACAAGTGCAATTAGTCAATCATAACGAATAGATAATAAAAAACAACATATGAAAGCTCTATTTTAATGTTATTTAAAGTGACAATATTTAACCATTTTATTATAGAACTAATAAAATCTTGTCATGTTATTATCACGTATTACTACAACCAGTGACAATCAATAAATTAATACATACTAATTACAACACTCAACTAGAGCAGTTTGATTAGGAAGAGAGGAAAAACACAATGATCAAATCCCTGGAGAAGAAGTGGGAAGGATTTACAGCTCTCTAACAACAGTGTTACAAACAGCACATTAAATCTCAGACAGATGTTTCCCTATGCAAACAAAGAGCTCAGTGACAAGACCTCTAAGACTTTTATTTTTTTTTTTTACACCATGAAGCAGCACTGCTATAGTTTGCAAGCCCAGGCAGGCAGCCAGGCACGTACAAAACCACACGCACACACTTGAAAAACGTGAAACACTTTCTCCTAAGCCATGCCACGGTCATCAGTGCTTGGTTCAAAGCCATGCTTTAAAACAACCCCAAAACCGTCAGACTTTTACACTACAAAAAGTTAGCTTATTTTTATATGCATGTAGTAAAAAAAAAACCAAAACGACCAAGCAGTTTCCTGCAGGCAGATCTTTTATGCCTTTCTGTGTGGTCACCATGGTTAAAAACTATTAAAATCCTGAGATTTTGAAACTGACGTTAACAGTAGCTCCAAAGTTAGTATCTGAAATGGGATGAGGGTAGACAAGGAACAGGACATGGTGAAAACAAGATGTGCAAAGCCTCTATAATAGTTGGAACGTACTGTCACTGCAACACCTGGGTGGTATTAAAATGTTTCAGCTAAACTGCAGATTGCAAAGCTCATTTAGCACCAAAAGGTATTTAGTGTTCTCTCCAGGTACTCATTACTGTGCTGCTTATGATAACAGAAAGCTTGAGAAAGGCTGACAGACACCCTTTAATTAAGGGGACTGTGAATGTACTTAAGGCAGCACAGTTGGCCACAGAGGGAAAAAACTCTAAAATCAATGCTTTCCTTCATAAATTTGGAGCACCTCTATAGAAAGGATATGGATGATCTCTTCCCCTCTCTAACTGAACTGAAGCTCATTCACTTGGGTTTGCCAGGAGCTGCTCTCAGAACTCAGTCCTATCACACTGCAGCCCCTCCCAGACCAGCTTCTCAGCCAGATTTAAAAAATAATAAATTAAAAATATCAACTTTCTTCTCTTTAGACATTGCCAACAGTCATCTCTTTTGACACAACACTTTTTTTGGCACAACACTTAGGAGTTGCATCACCCTTTCAGCTCCACAGTTAAAAGGCATCACCACACACAGCACTGATGCTTTGGAAACCTGACCTCATCACTGCTGAGAAGCAAATACTGCTTTGGACTGCCTTTCCCTCCCTTCCCCAAGGTGATGGTGATGAAGTCTTGTGCCTGCCGCTTCATGAGATTCACTGCAAGGCTGAAGTTCAAGTTTATGACAGAGGTATCCCAATTACCATTTTCCATAAGGGGTGAATCAGAGCTCCAAGCTGATGCACTGGGATGTGTAATCTCATGTCAGATGGAAATTCCCTGTGTGACACTGCTTTTGTAACAGTGAAACCTGTTCTTACACTCCCCGTGTGCAGGTCCTACAAGGTCACCCAGAGAGGCTGATCCATACAAGGTGGCAGCCCAGGCTGTGTCCCCCCACAAAGTACTCCTGTAATCTTCCAGAGCAGACTCAGGAAACACAAGCTTTGCAGCCAGATCTCAAAATGAAAAAAAAAAAAAGAAAAAAAAATCCTCTTAGGATAAAAAACAAGCTATGAAGCTCAGCTGGGTGAGAAGGACAGCCACATTCCCAGTGCCCTGCTGCTGCAGCTGAATGCCAGGAACTGCTGAGTGTGATCCAATGGCTTGAGTTACTCAGGTCAAGCTTGATGATCCAACAGTTCCCCTGACCTAGAGCTGAAAAAAACACCTTAATTAAGGAAGATTTTATAAATTAAACATATGCATAGGACAGTAACAGAGGATCTTCTGAACCTTGACTTGAAAGTTCTTTCCTAGAGGGAATAATAAAAATTTTTAGAACTACATTTGTGAAAGACAGATGTGATCCAGAATTGTTATTAAGCCTTAAGACCCTAAGCATCTCACTGTAGGAGGGATGAGGTACAGAAGAGAAGGAAAAGAGCCATTTCTGACACAGATGGTGTAACTTTACCTCTGGACACCTTTGCCTTAAGGTCTCAAGGCTATTCCACTTGAGTTTTGACTTGTAGCTAATAGACATGAATTAACAAAGTAACCATGATGTCTGCTACCTGCACAGGCATAATCTTTTTATTCAGTGTTTACTAGAGCTACTTTAAATGTAAATATATATATAGTGTTCATAGATAGATATACTATATATATATATATATACACTATAGACAATCGTGTACATAACATATATTACTATTTATTGTATTTACTTCTAAGAAGTGGTGACAGAGAGTATTTCAGTAATGTTTTGGGTACAAGTGGAATATTCACTATAGGGAAAACACAATGAAAAATAGATGCTTTTGAACCATTTGAAAAATCATCCTTTAATCTTGCTGACACAGTGATAGGCAACACTGTCATTCATAAAAGTCAAACAGCCTGATTTGCAGAAGGTGTCAAGCTTCACAAATAACATGAGCTATTTGTTAGGGAGATAATGCATCAACTTTTCTTCAGGAAACAAACACTAGATTAAGTTAATTTTAAATCCAACAGCTTTGTTACTTCACACTGTCTTTCAAACAAATGGACTTGGGGCTCCATTTCTCCCCTCCCCTGGTATTTTGATAATGCAACTGTCTCTAAATGGTTTCAGCATCATTGTCCTACAGCAGCCCTGGATGTCCCACTCCAGTGCTGCTCAGCAACATGGATATGGAGCCAGAAAAGATTCACCACATCTTGTTCTTCCTTCCCCACCCAGTAGATGAAAATACCTTCTGAATCTCAACTCATGGCATTGCTTTTATACCACCTTTACCTGCCACATACTATTAGGGGGAAAAAAAAAGGCAAACATGTTCCTCTGTGGAAAAGAATATTTGCACAAGGGAAGAGAAATCATCTCTCACACACACAGAACTAAATGACAGTCGCTTCTCACATGACAGTTCATGCACAAGGCTAAAAAAAAAAGAAAAAAAAGTTGATATAAACCCCATATATCAAAGTCTCACCAGCTGTAGTAGGATGGAGATGTTGTTAATGAATACCACAATCCCAATTTCCATAGTCCAGACTAAACCCTCTGGTTCTCCAGCAGCTGACAGCAATTTCAGAAGCCAGGTTTCCCCAGGTCCCAGGCAGGGACATGCTTCTCCCTCCTCCCTCATGCTTTCAGGCCTTTTTTTTTGCACACCACCATCTGGCAAGCTGAGCACACATCAAAACTGCCCTTTTGAAATAAAGGAAGCAGAAACCAAAAGTCAAGCTGTGCAGTTCCAGCTGGAGGGAGTGGGAGGGAAGAACAGCCTTGGTAGTTCCCTGCTTTCTAAAGCCACTACTGATCACCCATCCCCTTGCTGTGGCTGGGAGCCCTCCCCATTATCCCTGTGCAGGATTATCCCCAGTACAGGTGGGAGCTGAAATTCCTGGCTCAGCATCTCTCCCAGTGATGAGGCTTCTTCCCCCCAGGTGCTGCCAACACAAACCAGGCTGGCTGCTGACTCCCAGCCCTGCAAGCAGTGCCAGCAACCAGTTGCTTGCCTTCTTTTTCTTAATTTCAATGCATCTTTTTCTTCAATGCATCCTCCAAAGAGTGGAAGTGCCCAACCCAGCTCATGCTTGGGGACATCACTCCACAGCCCATGCCACCTTGCTTTGTGCCATTTACAACCATTTTGTAAAAATCACTGATCTTGCTCCTTTTACAGCTTGTGCTGTTCATTCTTCATTAAATACACCTCTCCTTGGAAAAGCCATTTGCTCTAGCAGGAGCACCACACATTTATTACTGCCAGACTTCAGCCCATAATGTTGACAAATGCTCTAATGATTGGTAAAACACTTATTGGAATAGCAGGCTCTGGGCTTAACTTCTAACACGCTGACAGCACATGGTGATAAATATTATATTTATTTGCACTTGAGCAGTAACAGTACACACAAGTGGCCTCTCCAAGCCCAGGTAATGTCAGCTGTAGCTCAAGGATACTGCAGATCACACAACACCTACCAATTTCTTATAATTTTTGACTGGACCAAACTTCAGAGGTGATGGTGGAAGTTAAGAGCACGGCTTTCCCACACACTCAGTGCCCCAGGAGCAGAGACAGTGGGGAATGCAGGCAAGTTACAACACATTTCTTCAATGAACACAATGATTCATCCAGGCCACGACTGCTCAGGGGAGAATGCTGCTTTAGAGGAGGAAAGCTCCTTATTTTCAGGGAAAAAATTCTGACAAAACCAGCAGGATAGAGGCATCCTTGCTCCTCTGGCATGCAAGGGGAAAGGATCCAGCTCTGCAGCACCCAGCTGAAATCAAGAATTGGAGCCCAGTTGTCTGGCAGTGCTGGTGAACCCTCAGCAGGGATCACCCACTGCTCTGCAAGGAACAGCTCTTGTGCCCTTTCCCCTCCTCGTCCAAACATTTCAGGCTTGGCATAATCCTGACATGGAACAGGGGCTTTCCTGAGGTCTGAAAAAAAGACTTCTCTCAATTAAACAGCAACAAAAAAGCAGTACATGTCTTATTTTGCTGTTGCCTGTAATCTAGTCACCACAGCAGTACATTCAAATTCATCCTCCTGGCTTTATCAAGGGCACAGCCTACAGTGAAAGTATCACTTCTCAAAAGCAAATAATACTCTCCCCCTCAGGCACTGGAAGGGTAGGATTGCCATGCTGTGAGAGGTCCATCCCTGCAAACAGCTCAGCTCCTCATTCTTCTGATGGGACAGGAGGGTTACTGCTCAGCCCAGGGAAAACCCACCTGGATTTATATTTTATGAATGCCCACATAGGTAGTTACACAAAAAGCTATTTCAGATGAAAGTCCACAACAGGGTAAACCCATAATGCTGCTGTACAGTACAGAAAAGCAGATTTCTCCAAGCAATGCTGGCTCACAACAGAGAGCTCTCTTTGCATGGGTAATTCATACCAGGCCTGCATTTCAACAGCAAGCAGCAAACAAATGGTTCTGTCATTTTTCCCCACAACATTTTAGTAGTATGATAAGTAAGTTCAAAGTATTTTCTAGGCTTTCTCAAGCTGCTTTCCACTATCTCTGAGTGTGCACCCCAGGAAGCTACCACGCATTTATAGCCAGCACTTGTGAATGTCTGTCTTCATATTTACAGCTCACTCAGATGGAACAGCATCTATTGCAAGCCATGGCAAGACTGAGAACTCTGGCCCTGGGAGCCCAGGAATTTGGCTGCAATCTCGAGCATCTTTGCCAAAAAGGACTGGGATATTGTAAAGGATGATAAGAACGGGGTGCACAGGGAAGGGAGGGTCAGGCAGCCTCTTCTTCATCTCCTCGCTGCTTTTTCCTGGGTCAGTCTTGGAGTTCAGAGAAGCAGAAAATAACAGCCCTAACCAAACACTGTGAAAAGCCAGAGGCCAAGAGAAACAGAGCTATGTTTCCCTGAAACGAGCGAATATTAGTTTTCTGACAGTTTAAATATTGTATTCTGCTTACTAACTGTCAGTAAATTTACAAATAGTTGGCAGCTTGGCTTATGACCAGGACCCAAAGGAATGTTGACTGTAGCAATTTAATGGCCTGTTTCTATCAGCAACAGCAGCAACGTTTAAAATACTTCTCATTGCGAGTGAATTTATCTTAAAAAAAGCCCAACAGCAGAAGAGATGTTAGTTTTACATTTTTCACCCTGCTGAGGCCTCATATTAGATCATTACTCATTCCACACACCCCCAGCCACTTCTCCAAAGCTTTGAATTTTGCTCCATTCCAACTGCTAGGATTGCAAACTCAGTGATGAAAATAGACAGCTCCTGGCTCTTCAACAAAAAACAAAAATTCCTCACTCCCTAACAAAGGCTTAAGTGATGATGAGTCAGCGATGCTGCTACATCAAAGACTAAGACTGGACATTCTTCCTGAAGTTTCCAAATTTCTTGGTGCCAGAACAGGAGATACACAGACAGATAAAAGCCTTGAGAGATGAGGGGACTGAACACTTACAGGGCTTCAGCCTCCCACTCGCCTTGTATTGCACAGCACGTTTTTCCTGAAAAAACAAGAGTGCAGCTCTCATCCCAGAGGTGGCTGCTTTGTGTGCTCACACCATCCCCTTTTCCCACCTCACAAGTGGAGCAGCTCAGGGATGAGCCCAGGCTCTCAGAGCTGTGCTGAGCCCTCTCCCCTGACCACAGCCAGGGATGTGCTGGCACAGTCAGGATGCTCAGGGCCACTTTTCCCCAGCAGCCACACAGGTGAGATGGAAGACCAGCCCCTCTCCCTGGATGAGCTCCATCCTGATAATTTTCACCAATAACACTGATGAGGTGGATAATTTTTAAATGACACTTGCACACTGTCCAAGCATGGTCAGTCAGCCAACACCACAGAGCTTTAGCCAGCATTTGCTTTGCTCCAGCACTGAGGCACCTTCACTGGCAAAGCCCTCCAAGCACCAGCTGCACCTGGGCAAGGAGAGCACCCCAATGACTCCACAGACTCCAGCTACATGAAGCATACCCTGGTGAAATATTCCTTTACCATAGTTTCCTCCACCTCAACCTGCTTACTGTGAATTTCTGAAAGTCCTACAGACCACACTAGACAGGCTAAAATACGCAGTTGACTGCAAAGAAATAAATCTATGGAAAGGGGAACAGTTACTTGAACTAATCAAGAGACTCTACAGGGTGAACTGAGCATGGGAAAGGCATTAGAATGATATCAAAATAAATTCAGGATGCCCGTCTAGGAATGTGAACTATTGCTTTCCATGCAATTATATAGGAGACATATCATAGCTCTGGCTAAAAATGTAAACATCTCTATAAGCAAGAGGGGAGGAAAAGCAGGGCATCCAAACTAAAAGGCTCTCACACCATTAAATGTAATCACTAAGCAACTATTAGCCAGTCTGAAAAGAAGATGAAAGGATAATGGAGGGAAATATGGGCTGGCAATTACAGGGGAAGCAAAGTGAAATAGTCCATATTTATTTTGGTTTTTATTAAACTTCCACAAATACTAATAGCCAGATTGCACTGTGGGGAAAGAAGGGAGGAAAAAAAAATAATAACAGAAGGGCTGAAATTAGTCTCAGGTTCCCCAGAGTCCATCCCTACAGCCCCAGAGACAAAGACCATCTCACAACCACCCCAGGTCCTGACCTTGGGATGGCACCTCTGGCTGTACAAATCACACAACCAAGCTGGAAACTTTTGCTTTTGGATGGTCCTTTTGGATGATCCCAGAAATGGTGCAACAGCATCAAAACAACTTTCACAGTAATGGCAACAACGAGAAAAAAACTTGCATTTTGTAGGCTAGGTTTTATGGAAATAGCCATTTCCCAAGCTAAGCTCAAAGAAATCAGCTGCTCCCATTATCATCCTTCCACAGGGACAACCTGCTAAGACCACCTTGGAGGCAATGCCTGGAGATTCCCTCCCACCAGACCACCCTGTTTTCCCAACAGCTCCTCACCACAACTGAAGGATTCCTGAAGATTTTATAAAACTTCTTCCCACACTTCCAAATGCCATGCCAACAGTCCACTGACTTCAAGAAAAATATGCAAGATCCCCTATCTATTCCATGCCTGCCAGAAAACTGAAATAATGCTGATTTCAAAAGAATCACCTCAGTGTGTTCAAGAAATAGCATTACACATCTGCATCCATGCTAAGATGTGCAGTTACAAGCTACAAATCATTACTACACAACTACTCACAGCAGAACATGGAGCATCAATCGATACCACAGTGATCCTTTCAATCTGCCTACTAGAAAACCCAGCAGTGTATCTGAATCAACACCAGTACTCCTTCCAACAACAAGAACATGTCCAAAATTCACAGATAAGGTTCCAGATGACATCATTCTGGCAGTGAAGCACAGCAGGGCTCATTTTCAAGAGAGCCTTCTCAGGGAGCAAGATGACTACATGAGAAATATTCAGAACAACTACCTTTCCTTACAAGGATAATAGAAGTTATTTTTCAAAAAGTACCATCTGAAACATTTGGGGAAAGATCCAGAAGAGAGATCTCCAGGACTGCTGCCTTAGGGCCACCCTGGAGAACTGCTTGGACTGGTGCCTGAGAATATCAGAGCAGGCTGTGCCTCCAGACCAGCTGGAGCTGGGCTCAACAGAGCCTCCCCTCCATCCCTGCCATGCTGCAAATCCTTGTACAAAGAAGGATCAGTATTAGGGTAAAAACACACATTGAGAGACAAAAAAGGATATCTGCAGGACAAGACTTGTCATCTTTGCTACCTGCTAGGGATGCCTAGGATGAAAAAAAAAAACAAAAAAACAGAAATCCTTGACTCCCCTCACAAAATCATTCCACTGTTCCATATTTCCCCTTTCAAATAGTTACATGGAGGGGCCATCAAACAAATACACCACAAAAAATGCTGGTGCTCTTTGTAACTCTTTTCTGACACTTGCTATTCTGAGCTGAATTGCAAGTGACAGCTATAAAAATAACAAGGTAATATTTGGATAAGCAAATGTGTACTAGATGAAATGGGAAGACAGATTATGCTGCCAGTGTGGCACACACTCCGCAGCGCTGTCAGCCCAGGACTCAGGAGTTGTATCCATCATTTCTGCAGAAGCATTAGCAAAAGCTAAGAGAGTCATTCAGCTATATTACCTTGTATAGGATATTGCCTTCCCACACATCTCACTTGCCTGTCCAAGGCACAACAAGCAGATACTGATAATGACAACACCTCCAGATGACATTTGAAAGACATGGCTAAAACTTGGGGGAGGAATAAAAGTGGATTTTTATCAGTCAGTGATCAGATCTGAACTCTGTAACAGACCTTTTATTAGTGGCACAGAAATGTGCTTTATTTGGATGCATCATATCCTTGGACAGAATGTACTAAAGCTTTAAGCAGAAATAAAGGGTCAGGATTGGCCATGTCACAACTGCATTGCTTCATCCCACAGTGACCCAGCACCCACCACATACCCCCAGACCAGTACCTAGAAAATGTGTCTCTTTTCCCCTGATGCATTACATCATATCAGCAAAACATTCTTTTTTAGGATACAAAAAAGAGAAGAAATATCAGAAAGTAAAAAAATTAAGATCTCCAGAAAAGCACTTAAAAAACCCTAAACCTAGTTATTTTCTGTTGCATTTGGCAGCTGTTCAAATCACACAGCATTAATAAACATATTTACTTTGCAAACAGACAGAAATGGGTTTAAACAGTAAGCCTTGACTCAGAATTTTTAAGTCATTTGCAAGCAAAAGGACCAGACCCCAAGTCTTGCACGCTGCAACCTTTGGATTCCACCAAAAGTCAAAATTTTAGAAGTAATCTTGGAAAGGAACTTGCTACTGTTTTGGCCCAGCAGGAAACAGAGTAGGAGTTTAATAAATGATTGTTTACAACAATTTGAAATGAAATTAAGCCTTTCAGGGATCCCACTGCAGCCCTGGCAGCACACCCCAAGTTCATTGCCAGCTGAACTGCAGCAGCAAGCCAGATTTACCAGAATAAAACCTGATCAGACACTGAATCAGGAGTATATTCCAAATAACCAAGAGCCTTTTCCAGCCTTCATTTGAACACTGGAGTCATATGTATTTTGTAGCCATCAGTTTTGGCACAACTAATTCATTTTCTTTTAATGACTTATGGAAGGGGGGGCTTTTCCTTGGAGCAGCAGTCAGGGGAAATAATGAATGACCTCCTTTCACAAGATCAGAGACCTATTTGCACATAAACAGCTGAAGAAAACTGAACTCAACAGTCTGCAGATGCCCATGATATAATAAGAACAAATAAAAAGTTTATGACACTGTAACTCTGCACCAGCAGAAACATAAATCCTGCTGGAAGCTCTGGAGTCAGATGGCCTTTGAAATCACTCACAGGTTCTAAATTTCCTGGCAATGGGCAGCAGGGCTGGTATTAAACACAAAAACCTTCTGCCAAACAAACACTGAGGCAATAAATAGCAATAATAAAGCAGAGACAGATAGACCTTTGAATCCATTGGTCAAGAAAATTGCTGTCTCAAAGACAGGGTGCAGATCTGTCTGTGGGACCTGATGGAGAGACTGCAGCAGACTGGAGGCTCTGTGCAGCATCCTGCTCCTCCATCCCTGCCAGGCAACATCCCTGCCTGGACATGGGCAGAGGGAGCCAGCTGAAACCCCAGGAAGTGGGGTCTGACTCAGGGACACGAGCATAAAAATCCCGAAAAAAAGTGGAGGGGGAGGTTTTTCATCACTGCCTAAACAGTCCAGTCAAGGGCAGCTCTGCTGGGCTGGCTCTATGGAAGCAGAGCTGGGTTGCCCCAGGCTCCAGCAGCATTTCCAATGTGCAGAGCACAGGGCAATGCCAGAGGGAGGGGAGAGCCCTGCAGGGGGACAGAAGCCAAATCCCAGCATCCACATTCCGTGGGGAGCACTGAGACAGAGTGCCATCAACACCCAGCTGCAGGAAGAGGGGAGAAGCAAATATAAAGTCACTGCTGGAAAACAAATCACTCACAATAAACCCCCATGTAAACAACCAACTCTGGGCTTTAAAAAAAAAAATTAAAAAAAAAATCTGTTTTTATATCTAAGCACCTTGATTCCAAAATCCATGACTAAGTTCTCACTCCCTCATTCAACTATACGTGCCCTCTCAACACTTAATAACAGAGTGATTGGATCAAAGACAGCCCTTCCATTAAGCCACAACACACAAAGTACCACTCCATGAGCCTTTAGTATTCATGGGCAGGCACCAACCACAGCCACACCATCGCTCAGCCAGCAATTGCTTTCAAAACAGGCTGCAGCTCAAATAAATCTGTGATTATATAAATGCTAATACAAAATAAAGATAACCATTAGTATGAATCCAATGACTAGCAGAGAAGCACAAATAGAAAAACATTTTATCAAGCACACTCCCAGTAATGCTACAAAACATGTGGAGTATCCTGAGTTGAAGGGCAAAAGGTTTCTAACACTTCCCAAAGTTACTCAGCTGTAAAATGGGAGATTCATTTTACAACCAGAACTGGATAGAATTCAAAGCCAGGGGTTATTAAAACCTGAAAGCCTCCAAGGTTTTCTCCTATTAAGGAAAGTGAGCAAGTAAATGCATTCAACAAAAAAAAAGCGCAGAGAAAAAATATCCATTTAGTCTTTTATATATATATATATAATTCCTCAACACTGACACTTTTCCTTAGGAAAAACAAAAAAACAAACAAAAAAACCAACCAAACAAACAAAAAAACAACAAACAAAAAAAACCCATAAAACAAACAGATCTTCATTATTTCAATTTGGAGGGTTTTTTTGCCAACAGTGGAAGAGGATAGTTCTCACTGTGAAATCTTTTCTGCAGTGATATCCTGGTCTCTGAGCACCTGATCTCTTCTCTGTCCAGCTAAGCCAGGCTCACCTTGGTGAGCACACACAGAGGCAGCAACCCAGCAGTGTTCATTAAATCACCCCACTAATTCACAAGGTGACACCGTGCTGGGACCAGGACAATGCCTCAGTATGGCACCACAGTCACTCAGAGACATTAAAGACATTTTACACACCCAGATCTAATCATCTATCAGTATTTATGGATAACAGATTCATATGGATTTATAGCCTCAAGGGATCCCAAGATGATCTATTCCCATTTCCCCATGTAACACAGGCCACATCATATCAATCAATTCCTCCCTGGCTTCTGCTTTAACTAGAGCATTTCCCTATACATCAATCCTTGACTTAACACCTTCCATGGCAGGGAACCCACTGGGTAACATTTGATAAATTGCTTCAGTGGTTAATTATCCACTCTGGTTAAAAAAAGCGTATTCGATTTCCTGACAATGTATTACTTGCAAAATTACAACAGAGCTTTAATAAAAAAGCCTTTTTTAATCTGTAGCTATTTGAGAGTGGACTAATAAGAACATGATCTCCCAATTGCTTGAACAAAACACAAAAGAAGGTACTACTGTATAAAAAAGATGAGTAAGAGATTTTTAAAGAGACTTTCCATAATAACAGACAGTGACATGTCCCAGATCACTCACCCAACTGTACCAGCTGGCAGTGAAAGCCTGTCTTAATATACAGCATTAAAATCACCTTTGACCAGCAAACAGATAACAAAGATGCTAAATCCCTGGACAATGAACTCTGGGCATGAGAACTAAGACCCCTGTGATGCTCTTGGCCTTTTAAACAAACAGCCTCCTGGTCAGGATAACAAGATCATATTTCATATGAAAATCCTCCTCCTTTGCAGAAGGCATTCTCCAAAGACCATTTAAACAGTTCCACTTTGCCATTAATTGCCCGGGTGAAGAGAGGATGAATTTTGCC
This sequence comes from Rhabdornis inornatus, assembly GCA_013397075.1. NCBI lineage: Eukaryota > Metazoa > Chordata > Aves > Passeriformes > Rhabdornithidae > Rhabdornis > Rhabdornis inornatus. The sequence continues at coordinate 1,688,990 of VWZS01009920.1, forward strand.
AACTGTGATGTCTAATGATGAATATCAAGTTGAATTAATGAGATAACATTTAGCATGGTGAAAGCAACTGAAGAATCTCTCTTTTTTAGCTTATTTTAAAAGCATCTCAGTGAGCAAAGAGTTACAACTTTTTTTTTTTGCATATATCAAATGTCTGAAGACATAAAGCAAGCTATGCACGTATAAGCTTCTTCTGACACATTTAAAACCTACATCATACTTAACCTTGGCATATAAAAGCAATTGGGCCTGAACAAGCATTTTTAAGGCTTTCAGAATCAAGCTCTTTAGTGCACTGCCAGGTCATTTAAAAAAAAAAAAAAAAAAAAAGGAGATGGAGATAAAAAGAAAGGGAGGGTAAAGAGTTTATTACATTAACCAGTTCTCTGCTGATGCCTCTGCACTCTGTGGATGTGCCACAGCCCCATAAAGTAAGAGGGTGTCCTGGGGTGACGTT
>VWZS01009921.1:9412-24464 GCA_013397075.1 Rhabdornis inornatus
AGATTTTCCGAGCAGGATCTGCCAGGAATCAAATTTCAATTTATCCTTGGGACATTTTCTGAGCAGGATCTGCCAGAATCAGTGCAGAAATTTTATTTTCTGTCAGCTTCCCTCCTCAATTCTGGTTGAATGCCCAAGGCTGGGAATATTTTGGGTTGAGAGGGATTTTAAGGATCATCCATTGCCACCCCTCGAAAGAAACCCAAGCCAACCCCTGCTTCTGTTTGATAGAAATTCAGGATTTTTCTTTTTTTGTTGGAATTTCCCTCTTGATTTCATCATCTTACAGTCACAGAATGGTTTGGGGTGGAAAAATCCTTCAAGATAATTTAATTCCAAGTCTGTGCCATGGCAGGGACACCTCCCACTGTCCCAGGCTGCTCCCAATGTCCAACCTGGCGCTGGGCCCTGCCAGGGATCCAGGAATTCTCTGGGAATTCCATCCCAGCCCCTCCCCACCCTCCCAGGGAGGAACTCCTTCCCCAAAATCCCATCAAATCCTGCTCTCCTTCAGCTGAAATCCATTTCCCACTCTCTGTCCCCATAAAAAAAAAAAATCCCTCTCCCTGTTTTTTTCTCATCTCCCTTTAGGTGCTGTGCCAGAGCAGAGCTGAAATCACCCCACAAATAAATATTCCAATCAAACCCCACCCACATTTCTAGAAGCCACCAACGTTTCTGTCACCATCCTGGAGCCCTTGCACCTTTTCTTTTTGGGGTTTCATGGAAAAATTCCCAAAAAAAAAAAAATCATGCCCTGCCTGCCTGTGATCCCTCAGGAAGTTATTTTGTTTTTTTTTCCCCCCCTGTGGATTTGGGATTTTTCCAAGTGGCCAGGATGAGGTGGAGGTTGCTGGCCATGGGGAAGGTGAAGCTCTCCCAGTTTTCTCCTGGCTGCAGGAATTCCAGGAGCAGGGGCAGGATATTCTGGGATTTACCCCAACCCCACGAGATAAAAACATTTCCAGTCAAAACCAATCCTTATTTTTCTTGTGAAAAGCTGAAGTTTTCATGAGCTGACTTTTCTCTTTGCCTGGGGCATCCTCGGGGTTGGATTTTTCCTTTAGCTCCTCAGGTGATTTTCCTCTGCTCACTTGGAAGGGGATAAAGATTTGAAATCCAGAGGTTTTTGCTGGAAGGATCCAGGTTGGGATTGGCTGTTTTGAAAGGTCTGCTAATTAATCTGTTCATCACCTCAGATGTGACCTGAGAGGTCAAAAAACACCATCAGAGAGGGCCCTGACAAATATTCATCAGGAATTGGAATAATTTGATTTCTGCAATGCCAGGGAGGTGCCTGGAAAGCGCCAAACCTGGGAATTCTGTACCTGAACCCTGCAGAGCCAGAATTTCCACTGACCACAAAGAGGAAAAATCCCAGCTCCACCACAACTCATCCGGTTTTGGATTCCTAAAGCTCCATGTAGCAATTTTCCAAGTCTCAAATGATGCTGGAATTTTGGTGAGGGGTTTAAAAGCAGGACTGATCAAAGCCAGGGATCAAAACTTGGTGTCTGTGCTGGAGCTGGAGCCTAAACCCACCCTGGGCTGGATTATTTGGGTGCTCAAATCCCAGCCCAGCCCTTCCCAAACTCCTGGCGAGGGGGAAGAGGGAGAAGAGTGAAAGGAGAAGAGCGAGGGTTGTCCATCAGAGGTTTGGGTGGAATTTTCCAGCTGTGCAAGGAATTCCACAGCAAATCCTGACCAACCCCAGGGCACCCTCGGTGACACTGATGGGACAAGCTCATCCCGGTGCCCTCCAGAAGTTTTCCACCACGAGAAGAGAGCAAATCCCAAACCCCAAAGCCAAGCCCACCTCAGAGCCACCTTCCCTGATTTATTCCCCCCATGGAGCAGCTCCAAGAGACTGGGGGAATAAATCAGCTCTGGGGGAAGCAGGAGGTGATGCCCACCCAGGCTGGGTCCCCTCAGCAAGCCAGGGTGAAAATCTCAAATGAATCTTGGGAATCAAATCATTCCTCACATGTCCAGTGCATGAAAACTCAGAGGTGCATCAGTTCCCCAACGGATACCACAGTTTATTGATAATATCAATTATTAAGAATGGTTTTGGTGGGATATTTCTGGAAAATTGGGTGGATGTTAATTAGGAAATGAAAAAAAAAAAAATAATCCCACGTTGCTGCCTCTGCTCCAGAAATTGTTGTGTAGATGTCATGGAAATTAAATATAATCTGAAGGAACTCTGGGAGCACTTAATAGAACCATGGAATTGCTTAGGTTGGTGTCTTGGTTTAAGTTTATTTTTCCCGGCCAACGCACCAAATAATGTCAAATAATGTAAAATAATGTCAAATAATGTCAAATAATGTCAAATAATGTCAAAAGCCCTCTAAGATCACTGAGTCCAAGCATTCCCCCAGAACTGCCAAGGCCACCACTGAACCCTGTCCCGAAATTCCACACCCACACACCTTTTAAACCCCTCCAAGGACGGGGATGCCACCACTGTCCTGGGCACAAAATCCCAGCAGATCCCTTGGAAAAGCTGTGGAAGGGCAGGGAAGGCTCTTTTTTCACTCCCAAATTTCCTTCCATTATTCCCACCTGGAGAATTGCACCTCCAGAGAAAGGAGAATTCGTGGAGCCACCCCAGGTCTGCTTTGGGAGGCAGAATTCTCCTTTTTCCCCCCTCTTTTGGCTCCTCTCCCTGCCCAGCGACGTTGATTAGGCTCGAGGGCACGAGCAGCATTTTGCACTTTCTTCCAAGCTGGGGTTTCTAGAGTGGAGCAAACCCAGCCTGGCTTTCTTTAATAATTCACAGGGCAGGATTGTGTGGATACTCTCAACTGCTACTTAGGAGTAATTAATTGATTTTCTGACATCTCAGTTAACGATGTATGGCACTGACATGAAGTTGGGGCTGTGCTCTTGATTGGGCTGGAGGCCTCAGGAGCTGAGCTGGAAACACTCTCAATTTATTGTGCTAGAAAAGGAAAAGCATTTTCCACGGTGTGCTGTCTCAAACTCCCACCCATACCCTGTCAGGGGCAAGGATTTCTTTGTTTTTTACAGGAGGCTGAGAGGGTTTAAATTTAGAACATCTGGGAGGTACAAAAACACGATTTCTGTCAGCAGCACGTGTGGAGCTGCAGGGACAGGGGAGGCTGCAGGAGGATTTTTGTGAGTTTAGAAACTGGGAGAGGTTTGGGGCATCTCCTTTCTCCAAGTTGTTGGAAACTCAGAGATCTCGGTAGATGAAGCAGGAGGACAAAAAAGAATAATTTTTTTCAGTGTTTTTTTAGCAGCTTTTTATCTTTACAGGAGGTCACAGCTTCCAATAAACCCCAGGGCTTGGGTGGGAACAGCACCCGAAGAAATAAATAAAATTAAAATTAAATAAAGTAAATTATTGTGCTCCAAAAGTTCCAACCAGGAATATTCTGTTATAGCCACACTACAAAAGATTTCCCTGGCTTTAATGAAATTTAGGAGCCTTTATAAACTCCACAATCCCAAATTCACAAATCTCCCGTTTATAGCTTAGGCTTGAAAGCTGTGCCCTGCATAGATGAGGGAAACTCCTGGAAAAATTCCCATTTTTTTATAGAGGATATGAATTCACTTGCCTGTGATCTCTGCTTTGATATAGGAAATCCCATCATGGATAACTTAGGGGGTCACATCCCTACTTTTATATATTCCAGGATGCTTCACGTGTTCAACACTGCTTGGCTCCTGTTCTCAAAGAGATTTTTCCTCCTTCCTCCCCTCTCTATGAACCACCACAGAAAAATTATTGAGGGACAGACCAACTCTCCACTAAAAGTGTTTTTTAATCGATATTTTATGTGAAATTCCTTGTAGTGAGCTGTTGTATTTTCTGCTGCCTTTTCCAGTTATTTTTCTCCCTCCTCACCCCCCAAATCCTGCCAGTTTTATCTCCTGGTTGTCAAGAATATCAGAACATTTCTCCCCCACCCTCAGCCTTGTCACCAGATCGAGAAGCTGCTACAGGAAATCAATTAATTAATTAATTATTTTGCCCCAGACCATCCTGTTTTTGCAATTACAGAATGAGTTTGGCTTCACTTGTGGGTGCAGAGTCTCACACTGTGAAACAACCTCCACCCTCCAACTTATTTACCACCAACCACTGAGATTTCCTCGTTAAAAATACCTTCAACCCCTTCTTTTAACTTCAATAAAACTTAAATGCTTCAAAGCATCATCAGCATCTGCACAGAGCGATTTGTGGGGTGTTCATCTCCAGAAAAAACAAAAAAAAAAAAAGGAGTTTTGAAGAGGAAGAGAGGCCATGAATTATTAACAGCCCCCTCTGTGGAGGGGAGAAAGTGTCAAGAATTTGCTGAAGTCATGGATTGATTTTCTGACACAACCTTTGGGAAGATGTGGGAGCAGCCACTTGCACGGCAGTGTCAGATATCCAAGGTGGAAATGGGATTGCTGCTCTCCCCCCCAGCAAAACAGGGCAGAAAAAGTGGGAAAAAGAGGCAAGAATTTGTAGGGTGGATGAGTGAGAATTAAAGAAATCCTGTTTGATAGAGCTGGGTAAAATTTTAGGGTCGAAATATTTTTTTTTCCTCATTGGAATAATGCAGATTTTGGCTCAATAGATGTGTCACGGATTTATGGCTATTTTCAAACTTAGAATAAAAAACTGGAATCCTGGAATGCTTTGGGTTGAAAGGACCCTAAATCCCAGCCAGTGCCAGCCCTGCCATGGCAGGGACACCTCCCACTGTCCCAATGTCCAACCTGGCCTTGGGCACTGCCAGGGATCCAGGGGCAGCCCCTTTTTTTTTTGGTGGTTTTTTTTTTGTTGTTGTTGTTTTTTTTTTTTTTTGTTTCATTGAATTTTGTTTCATGAATTTTGTTTCTGTGAAGGCAAATGTGTGTGGGGAGGAAGAGTTTTTCCATCCAGCTGCTCCCTAAACATCTTGGCTGCCTTCAGAATCCTGTAAAAGTGGCACGAGCTGCTGCAAAGCACCGATGTGATTTGTCCTGAGTTAGATCAGGAATGGCCTCACTTTGCTTCTGCTGAGGTCTGATTGCTGCTTTCCTCCCATCCAAAGGGTGTAAGGGAGGAAATTACAGAATCCCAGATTTATCAAGGCTGGGAGAGCCCCTCAGGACCATCCAGTGCCATCCCAGTGCCACCAGCATCCCCCCAAAGCCTGTCCCCAAGGGCCACACCCAGACTGCTCCTGAACACTCCCACAGACAGTGACTGCAAACCTCCCTGGGCAGCTCATCCCAAGGCCTGACCACTCTGCCAGGGAAATTTTCTTTCCCAATCTCCAAGCTGAGCCTGCCCTGGTGCAATTTGAGGCCATTTCCTCTCCTCCTTTCCCTGCCCCTCCTGTCAGGGACTTGTGCAGAGCCACAAGGTCCCCCCTGAGCCTCCTTTTCTCCTTTCCCAGCTCCCTCTGGAATTCTCCAAACCCTTCCCAGCTCCATTCCCTTCCCTGGACAGCACCAGGGAGATGAAAACCAAACTGGCAGCTGGAGATGGGAGCACTTTTCCAGCCCAGCCAAGCCCTGGGATACCCTTCTGGAAAACCTCAGGTAGGGATGGTGATGGAATCTGTGCCAAAAGGGATTTGCAGAGCTGGGAATCAGGGAAGGGGTGTCAGCCAACGGTGTAGAAGAATGGTTTTGCAAAATTCACAAAAATTGCTTTTCTGTAACACAGAAACCCAAGGGCTCTGATGGCAGATAAAAGCAAGGCAGAGCCTGGACTTAAAAGGTGACATGAAAAAACGGCCAGGAAAAAATTTAAACCACATTGAGAGGTTTGATTAATCCAAATTTTACCAGGAAATCTGATATTTAAAACCAAAGGAACGACAGGTCCCTCAGCACTGAGCACAAGATGAGGAACCTGGTGCAAAATGTGCCAAACTGGGAGGCTGAATTCCAGTTTGCTGTGGTGGGAAGAGCAGCCTGCTCCTTGTTTTTGAGCTGCCTGTGGAGGAGAGTTTTTGGTGGTCTTTGTTCAGTTCTCAGTGGTTTGGATCCCACCACACATCTGGCTCCTTTCCAGGGGAAAAAAAAAAAAAATCCTTTAGCAATTAGGATGGAGATAACAGGATTTCCTTCTCCAGTTGGGTGGTCTCTTTTATAGCTCAGGCTAAATTAGATCCAGGAAGGGACAGGTATTTCTGAGGCTACAGCTTGACAGCACTGAGCTGAAAAATCAGGAGGATGGGTCCCAAAATTTTTAGGAAGATGGAGGTTAGGAAGTTTATAAATGCCTGGAAAGGACTGGAAGGAAGAGGAGAGGGGAATATTGTGACTTTGGGGAAGATCCAGGGTGCATTTCCACAGCATTCCTGCCTGCTTTTATTCCCAATAAAAGTGTGAATTGCACTGGAGACAAGCAGTGAAGCCCCAGTCCAGAATTTGGGATTAAAAAAATGGATTTGGAGCTGCTGCAGAGAGCCCAGAGGAGGCAGCAGGATGAGCAGAGGGATGGAGCAGCTCTGCTGGGAGGAAAGGCTGGCACAGCTGGGATTGTTCAGCCTGGACAGGAGAAGCTTTGGGCTGAGCTCAGTGTGGCCTTGCAGGGCCTGAAGGAGCTGCAGGAAACATGGAGAGAGACAATTCCCAAGGCATGCAGGGACAGCACACAGGGAATGGAGGGACAGCACACAGGGAATGGCTTCAAAGCAGGATTTGATGGGATCTTGGGAATTAGGAATTGTTCCCGGGCAGGGTGGGCAGGGAGCAAAGTTGGAGTGAAAGCCACAAAGTTGAGGGCAGGTGGTCAAAGCTGCTGAATCCCTGAGGAATCAGTGGAAGTGGAAAAGGAAAAGCTGCCAGCAGTGCACACAACACGTGATCCTTTCTTGTCTAAACAGCGATAATGGTGTCAAAGATGCCACAATAATGGTGTCAAAAACCAGGCATGAGGCGCCTCTTCCATGGAATCCCAGAATGCTTTGGGTTGGGAAGGACATTAAATCCCACCCAGTGCCACCCCTGCCATGGCAGGGACACCTCCCACTGTCCCAATGTCCAACCTGGCCTTGGGCACTGCCAGGGATCCAGGGGCAGCCACAGCTGCTCTGGGCACCCTGTGTCAGGGCCTGCCCACCCTGCCAGGGAGAAATTCCTGCCCAAAATCTGATCCAAAACTGCCTTCTGTCTGTTCAAAACCATGGCCCCTTGTCCTGTATAAAAGAATAAAAGTCCCTCTTCCCTCTTTTTTCTTTTTCTTTCTTTCTTTCTTTCTTTCTTTCTTTCTTTCTTTCTTTCTTTCTTTCTTTCTTTCTTTCTTTCTTTCTTTCTTTCTTTCTTTCTTTCTTTCTTTCTTTCTTTCTTTCTTTCTTTCTTTCTTTCTTTCTTTCTTTCTTTCTTTCTTTCTTTCTTTCTTTCTTTCTTTCTTTCTTTCTTTCTTTCTTTCTTTCTTTCTTTCTTTCTTTCTTTCTTTCTTTCTTTCTTTCTTTCTTTCTTTCTTTCTTTCTTTCTTTCTTTCTTTCTTTCTTTCTTTCTTTCTTTCTTTCTTTCTTTCTTTCTTTCTTTCTTTCTTTCTTTCTTTCTTTCTTTCTTTCTTTCTTTCTTTCTTTCTTTCTTTCTTTCTTTCTTTCTTTCTTTCTTTCTTTCTTTCTTTCTTTCTTTCTTTCTTTCTTTCTTTCTTTCTTTCTTTCTTTCTTTCTTTCTTTCTTTCTTTCTTTCTTTCTTTCTTTCTTTCTTTCTTTCTTTCTTTCTTTCTTTCTTTCTTTCTTTCTTTCTTTCTTTCTTTCTTTCTTTCTTTCTTTCTTTCTTTCTTTCTTTCTTTCTTTCTTTCTTTCTTTCTTTCTTTCTTTCTTTCTTTCTTTCTTTCTTTCTTTCTTTCTTTCTTTCTTTCTTTCTTTCTTTCTTTCTTTCTTTCTTTCTTTCTTTCTTTCTTTCTTTCTTTCTTTCTTTCTTTCTTTCTTTCTTTCTTTCTTTCTTTCTTTCTTTCTTTCTTTCTTTCTTTCTTTCTTTCTTTCTTTCTTTCTTTCTTTCTTTCTTTCTTTCCTCCCTTCTTCTCCTCAATTTTACTTTTTCCAGCCCATGCTCAGCTCTCCATGCCCAAGGGCTGTTCCCTCTCTGCCAGTCCATGCAAATTCCATTCAAATTTCCCGACCTCTTTCCCTGCCAGGAGGTGGTGGAGCACCAGCGAGGCAAATCCAGCAGGGGAATTGTTTGTTTTCCCTCGTGGGAACCCCTGGGATCAGTGGGAGGTGGAGTAGCCCAGGATTGTGTGGCCACCAGGGCAGGTAGCCAGGTAGGACCTCCCCAGTGTCACACTGGGGTGGCAGCAGGACAATGAATCCATGCTGGATTTTTGGGTTGGACAAAGCCATGACCTTTCCCTGTTTTCACAGAATCCCAGAATTATTAAGGATGATCCTTCAGGATCACCCAGTGCCACCAGCATCCCCCCAAACTGTGTCCCCAAGAGCCACATCCAGACTGCTCCTGAACCCTTCCAGTGGCTCCATCACCTCCTGCCTCCAGGGACTGAACTCTTAAAGATTTTTAGGAAGAAATTCCCCCCTGGGAGGGTGGGGAAGCCCTGGAATGAATTCCCAGAGCAGCTGTGGCTGCCCCTGGATCCCTGGCAGTGCCCAAGGCCAGGTTGGACACTGGGACAGCAGGAGGTGTCCCTGCCACGGTTTGTGTTGGAATGGGATGAGCTTTAGGGTCCCTCCCAACCCAAACCATTCCAGGATTCCATGGATGTTTGGAAAAGCGATGCTTTAAGCACTGGTTCCTCAGCAGGTTCCTGCAGACAGAACTTTCTCTTCTGCTCTGATAAAAGCCGAGGGGCAGGTGAGACAGAACCAATAATTTGTGTTTGTCTCCATTCCTTCGTGGCGAAATCCTGAAATCCTGAGAGCACTGAAATGCAGGGCAGATTGAAATCCATCGAAATCCACCTTCCTGAGCTGACCCCTCATCAGGAATGTGCTCTGGAGTCTGGGATTGCTCTGCCTGCTCCAAGGGAGTGACCTCTGCAGGTCTGTGTCCCTAAAATGTGACAAAATGTTCACCTGAGTGCAGTGAGCTGGGCTGGATCCCTCTGTCTGAGCCCTGATTTGAGGCTCTGAGTGTTTCCACCCGTGTGTGGCTACTACTACACGTGTCTCTGGAGTTGCCTACTTGATCTTTTTTTACAACAACTTCTCCCCCTGCTCATCCCAGAGCGAGTGGTGAACACAGATTCGATGTAAAAAACTCTGTGCTCACTTATTTGACGCATTTGTACTCCCTTCCCCGAGTAATTTTGTTGTTTTTTTTTTAACAACCCTGTCACTTCCATAAAATGGTTCAGATTAGAGGAGATCCTGGCTAAATTTAGCTTTTATGGGAGAAAGGAATAAAGCAGAATTAACTGTTTCAAGAGCAAAACCCAAACCACATGAAGGCACGGAACTTGCTGGCGAGGAATCTGACAGCAGGGCTTGGTAGCAACCCCATCTCCTGGGGAGCAGATGTTGGGGATTTTCACACCAAAACCAGAAAACTCAAAGGCTTTGCTGCCTGAAAAACTGACAAACCTTGGGTGGGCACCACCAATCTCCAGGTTATCCACGAAAAATGGGAAGGAATTAAAGCCAAACAGCGGCCAAGTGTTATTGACTGATTTTTTAATTTTTTTTTCAAGCAAATCCCCAACCTAGAGATGTCTCTCCGCCTCCAGGCAGCTTTTAGTGCAGTCTGAATGGTTAATTATTGCCAGCAGTGCTGGAAAAGCTGCTCTGGAGCCACTTGATTCCCCTGGAAGCATCAGGCTCTGTTTGCAGCAGAGCTGGGCACAACTTCCTATAAATTCTGCTCAAATAAACTTGGTACCCTCCTGCCCCCTTGTTTTGTTGGGGCTGTTAAGGTGGAGAAAGTAGGAAAAAAAAAAACCCGACAAAATCAACCCCCTTGGGTGGTTTGGGCTCATTTCTCATCAGGAGAAGGGAAATTCAGTGGCCTGATTTCCAGAGGGGACTCCAACAAGGAGTAAAATGGAAATTCCTCTGCCAGGCCTGCACATTGTGGGTTTTAGGGGAGCAGCAAACTGGGAAAAGAAGGAATTTGAACTGGAGCAGCATCCTTTGGTTCCTGGAGCAATGTTTGTGCGGAGCCTGGATGGGTGGGCTCATCAGAAAGGGATTTTTTGAACTCTTGTCACCAGGACAAGAGGGAACAGCCTCGAGGGCAGGGTCAGGTGGGACACGAGCAGGAATTTTTCCATGGAAGGGGTGGTTAAACATTGGGATGGGCTCCCCAGGGAGGTGCCCATCCCTGGAGGTGTCCAAGGAAAGCCTGGATGTGGCATTTTTGGGTTCCCAAACCACCACCAGTGCAGAGCTCTCCGAGACCCTCCTGATCATGACAAAGCCTTTTTTTGTCCCAGGATGAAACCCAGCAGAAGAAAGAGAGATGAACACCACTGGGAGCTTCTCCATGAATTTTCCAAGTAGATGGAATAAAAAAAATCACCATAGAATTAAAGCCACCAGGATAAAGAGACCAAACTCCCTGCCAGATTCTGCCTGAATTTTCTAAAGTGGATGGAATAAAAAAATCACCACAGAATGAAATCCACCAGAATAAAGAGAGATGAACACCCCTGGGAGCTTCTCCATGAATTTTCCAAGTGGATGGAATGAGAAATCAGCACAGAATTAAACCCACCAGAATAAAGAGTGATGAACTCCCCTGACAAAATTGTCCATGAATTTTCCAAGTGGAATCAGAAATCACCACATATTTAAACCCACCAGAATCAAGGATATCAAGCCCCTGACATAATTTTCCATTAATTTTCTAAGTGGATAGAATCCAAAATCACCACAGAACTAAACCCACAGGAATAAAGAGAGATGAACCCTCTGACAAAATTCTCCATGAATTTTCCCTTAGATGGAATAAAAAATCACCATAGAATTAAAACCACCAGAATAAAGAGATATTAAGTCTCCAGACAAAATTCTCCATGAATTTTCCCTTAGATGGAATAAAAAATCACCATAGAATTAAAACCACCAGAATAAAGAGATATTAAGTCTCCAGACAAAATTCTCCATGAATTTTCCCTTAGATGGAATAAAAAATCACCATAGAATTAAAACCACCAGAATAAAGAGATATTAAGTCTCCAGACAAAATTCTCCATGAATTTTCCCTTAGATGGAATAAAAAATCACCATAGAATTAAAACCACCAGAATAAAGAGATATTAAGTCTCCAGACAAAATTCTCCATGAATTTTCCCTTAGATGGAATAAAAAATCACCATAGAATTAAAACCACCAGAATAAAGAGATATTAAGTCTCCAGACAAAATTCTCCATGAATTTTCCCTTAGATGGAATAAAAAATCACCATAGAATTAAAACCACCAGAATAAAGAGATATTAAGTCTCCAGACAAAATTCTCCATGAATTTTCCCTTAGATGGAATAAAAAATCACCATAGAATTAAAACCACCAGAATAAAGAGATATTAAGTCTCCAGACAAAATTCTCCATGAATTTTCCCTTAGATGGAATAAAAAATCACCATAGAATTAAAACCACCAGAATAAAGAGATATTAAGTCTCCAGACAAAATTCTCCATGAATTTTCCCTTAGATGGAATAAAAAATCACCATAGAATTAAAACCACCAGAATAAAGAGATATTAAGTCTCCAGACAAAATTCTCCATGAATTTTCCAAGTGGATGGAATAAAATTTCAGCAGGGACTTTGTGCAGCTCCCTCCAAAGGAAAACATCACTCCCTGCCACACCCTGAGCTGGACAGATATCCCAGCAATCCCAACCTCACCAAAACATCCCAAAAAATCAAAATAAAATCCAGCCTCCTCCCATGTGTGCTCGCTGCATTTCCCCCTTGGATTCTGGGTTTTCACATCTGCTTCCTCATTTCCAGCTGCTAAAAAACCCCAATAAATTGGATTTAAATAATGGGAAAATGGGAAAGCCAAAAGCAGAGCGAAGTTTTGAAGGGAAGATCAAAAAGCTTCCAGCATCTTAAGTGACTTTAAAAAGGATTTTTTTAAATAGGGATAGAGAGGGACAGAACAAATGGAATGGTTTTAAACTGGCCCAGGGCAGGGCTAGATGAGATTTTAGGAAAAAAGTGATTTTTAAAAATGATTTTTTATAGGGACAGAGAGGGGCAAGATGAGGGGAATGGTTTTAAACTGACCCAGGGCAGATGAGATTTTAGGAAGAAATCTTTTCCACAGTTTGCCATGGACTCCTCATCCCTTGAGAACCAATTTTTCTTGGATAGAATTGAAGCAGAGGATTGATTTAATGTGGAATTATTCCCATGATCAGGGAGCTTTCATGGCGCTATCACACACATTAATATTTTTTATAATCACATGAATATTTTTAATAATCACATGAATATTTTTATCTGGACACCTGAAACAAAAGCAGCCACAGGTACAAAGCAAATCCCCCCAAAAATCCCTGAAAATTCTGTGAAGGACAAACTTGGCCCATTCTCCAAGGGGTTTTCCTCCTTTTATTATATTTTCTAGTGTCAGAGAGCAGGAATTTAACAAAAAAAAACTGTTAAATTTTTAGGAGGAAATGTTTTTCTAATGTAGGAAGAGAAGCAGGAGTTGTTTCTCTAAAACTGGAAATCTCTCAGAGCTGTTTCCAGACCTGAAGAATTTTTTGGAATTTTTTGGAATTTTTTTTGGAAATCTCTCAGAGCTGTTTCCAGACCTGAAGAATTTTTTGGAATTTTCTTTTTGGAAATCTCTCAGAGCTGTTTCCAGACCTGAAGAATTTTTTGGAATTTTTTTTTGGAAATCTCTCAGAGCTATTTCCAGACCTGAAGAATTTTTTTTTTGGGAAAGCTCCTGAGTTGCTCCATTCTCAGATTTTCTCAAGCCTGAATTAAAATAAGGCAAAATTCAGGAATTTGGCCCTCACTGGTTTATAATGAATTTAATTTCACCTCAATGCCTGGTGAAATTGGACAAATCCTGTTTAATTAATTTAATTTTTAGCACGTTCTCAGGGACAGGGGTGGGATTTTGGGGATTTTGTGGATTTTGGGGATTTTGGGGATTTTGGGGTGTCTGTGCAGGGCCAGGAGCTGGACTGGATGATCCTTCCCACTCAGGACATTCCAATAATCCAATAATTCCAATCATATTCCAATAATAATGTTTTGCAATTCTATTCCACGGCAGATTTTTGTTGAATGGAAGGGGAAAAAAATAAAAAAATTGTGATTTCTTCCTAGTCTGAGGTCTCATTTCCTCAGCCTGGAATGAATCTGGGAATGTCCATCTCCTTTCCTAAATTAATGAATAAATTAAAAAAAGCTGGCAGTGCTGGAAGTGCATTTTGGCTCCAAATTCCTCCTGGAAATTCCTGCAGATTTTATTCAGTTTTGCTGCTTCCCACATGCAAATTTTACGTAAATCTAATGCAAATCTCATGCAGACTTTATGTAAATCTTATGCCAATTTTATGCAAATTTTATGCAAAATTTATGCAAATTTTTATGCAAATTTGGTGTTGCTTGATGCCCTCCAAAAATGCAATGCAAGGAAGAACTTAGCCCCAAAAAAGTTTATTTTTTTTTCTTTTTTTTTTTTACAAGGCTTTTAAAAGTTTAATTGTTTAATTAAGAACTAGCACTTCAATTATTTTTAATTTTGACACTCATGACCTGCACTGTGGTATTTTTTAATCCAATTACAAAAGTGCTGCTTAGACTTAAGAAGAAAAAGGTGAAAAAGAAACTTTTTGCTCTAAAACTTTTATCTTGCTTTTTAGATATTGCTATATTTTAAAAATTTCCATTTTTAATTTATTACTGCGTGATGTTACACACTTTTATTTAAATTACACACCGGTAATTTATTATTTTATTTTATTTTATTTTATTTTATTTTATTTTATTTTATTTTATTTTACTTTATTTTATTTTATTTTATTTTNCAAGAACAGGTCCTGGTAGATTGAAAGATCCCTGCTTTCAGACACTCATGTTCACATCACGTTGCCTGTTGATTTCCTGATTTATTTTTATTTTTATTTTTATTTATTTTTTTAATTTAAATTTTTTAATTTTTATTTTCATTTCCCCCCTTTTCATTTGGGAAAATCCTCTGAGCCTGCTTCTTCCAGATGACTTGGAACAGAATTTTTATTATTTTTTTTAAAAATTGTTATTTCCTCAGCTGATGTGCCCCTACCTGTATCCTCTCCACAACACAATTTTAAAATCAATATTTTATTTATTAGGGAATAAATGAAGATGATCCTATACATTTCCCATTAAAATCTGGATATTTCCCTAAATATTTCCAAGTTTTTATCTCCCAGCTTTTTCAAATCCCTGATTTTTTTTTTTTTGTTGATTCCAGTAAAAATGGAGAATTTTCTGAAATGTCAGCAAAACCCTCAGTGCTTTATCCCCCAAAAAAATCTCTTTTTGAAGAGACAACTCACCCTAAAGAAGAATGGGATTCATGTCAAAATTCTTGGTTTTTCATGGTCTGGAGAGCCTTTGATGGTTTTATTTCTGATGTTTTGATGGAGAAAAAATAATTTTGGGCTGGGTTTAATTCCTGAAGATCAGGGATTGGATTTGAATGGAAAAAAATCTGCTGGAAATTCAGTTTAGGAACCTAAACCTGGCTCTGTGTCCTACAAAACTCAGCTGAATATTTGGATTTTAGTTGGGATTTTAAACCATGCAGTGGAATTATATTATTCGGTGAAAAGGCACCAAAAAAAGAGAAAAAAAAATTAAAAAAAATCAAATTTTTGGAGAGGAAAGGACAGAATAAAGAACTGGAATAAAAGAAAAAATAACTGGAGCAAAAATTACTGGGGGAATTTCAAATAAATATTAATCTGGAATTATTCAAAGTAAAAAAATCCCTGCCCAGGCCTTTAAAAATCAGGAATTCAAAATCAGGAATAAAACAAAAGAATAAAATAAAACAAAAGACTAAAAATGCTATCAGCATTTTTAGTCTTTTGTTTTATTTTATTCTTTTGTTTTATTTTGTTTTGTTTTTATTCTTTTGTGCTGAAAGCACAAATCAGCCAAATTCCTTC
>VWZS01009921.1:25230-52615 GCA_013397075.1 Rhabdornis inornatus
AATAATAATAATAATTTAGTAAAGGTTTTGTGGAGGTGCCATGGTTTAAAGGTTCTGGAAAGCTCTGAAGTGCAGCCCAGATGAGGAATTTTTTCCAAATATCCAAAATAAAGCAGCCCTGGCACAGCTTTTGGCCATTCCATCTTTTCCTGTCCCTTGTTCCCAGAGCCCGACGCCGTGGTTGGCAAGAACCATAAATTTTGGGAATGGGACACCCCACAGCGCCCCTGAGTGCTCCCCTCTAACTGCCAGGGAATTTCTCCTCTTCACCTTCAAAAAAAAAATCCCAAATTCTTCCTCACGTGTGGCTGCTCCTGTTTCGGTGCTTCCACATCCGCCAGGATCAGAAACGCTCAACAAAATTCCTTGGGATGAAAAGAACGGCATTAAAAAAAATTTATTTGGGGTGTTCTGCTAAAATAGGGGCCAAGGGATCTTTCCATTTGCACAAAGTGCTTTGGAAACTTCACTTTTTCGGGGCTAAATTTTTCCTTGGATTGCATTTTTGGAGGATGTCGAGCAATACCAAATTTGCATAAAATTTGCATGCGGGGAGAAGCAAAACTGAGGAAAATCTGCAGGAATTTACAGGAGGAATTTGGAGCCAAGATTATAAAAGAATAAATTTTTTGAATTTATTCATTCATTGTGAATGCCCTCCCTGAGCTCCTTTTCTCCAGGCTGAGCTCCTTCCTGTGCCCAAGGAACGTTTTTTTTCCTCCTTTTTCCTTTTAAAATGACTGTTCCCCTTCTCATATATCCGTATATTTATATATCTATTTATGTCTATTTTTATATCTATTTATATATCTATTAATGTCTATTTTTATATCTATTTCTATCTCTATTTCTATTTATTTTATATCTATATCATCTATATCTACATCCATATATTTCTATTTCTGTTTCCATTTCCATTTCTATATCTAATATATCTATATCTAATCTACATCTATATCTATATCATCTATATATCATCTATCTATATAATTTATATCTATATCTTCATATTTCTATTTCTATTTCTATTTCTATTTCTATTTCTATTTCTATGTCCAATGCCAGCCTCTCTTGTCCAGGTTCCCTGGGAAAATCAGGACAAGAAGCTGGATGAGGCACAGCAGCATCACCCCAAACTCTGTCACTTCCAGGGATCCAGGAATCCACAGCTTCTCTGGGAATTTCATTCCAAGAATTTCTCCCGAATATGTCATCCAAACCTCTCTCTTTTAGTTTAAAATTTTGTTCATGAAGTGAGAACTCGAGTGAATCTTCCAGATATGAATCCATACAAACCCCAGAGCTCGTTTACATGGAGCTCCTGGAAACCAGAAGAGTTTTACAGAAGTCTGATATGATCTGGTAACTGAATTCTGAAATCCAAAGCCTTTCCCATGGAGTGTGTGGAGCCCTGCTCTCAGATCCAGAATTCCAGAATTCCACAATCACCAAGGCTGGGAGAGCCCCTCAGGATCATCCAGTGCCAGCCCAGTGGCACCAGCATCCCCCCAAAGCCTGTCCCCAAGGGCCACATCCAGACTGCTCCTGAACACTCCCACAGACAGTGACTGCAAACCTCCCTGGGCAGCTCATCCCAAGGCCTGACCACTCTGCCAGGGAAATTTTCTTTCCCAATCTCCAAGCTGAGCCTGCCCTGGTGCAATTTGAGGCCATTTCCTCTCCTCCTTTCCCTGCCCCTCCTGGCAGGGACTTGTGCAGAGCCACAAGGTCCCCCCTGAGCCTCCTTTTCTCCAGCCTGAGCCCCTTCCCAGCTCCCTCTGGAATTCTCCAGCCCTTTCCCAGCTCCCTCAGCCTTTCCTTGTGTTCTCCAGACCCTTCCCCACAGCTCTGATGCCCCTCAGAGCTTCCACCCGGATCCCAACAAAATCCCAGAGAAGATCCCCCTCTACCCTGGAGCAGACATCGCGGGGACACAAAGTTGCGTTTTTGAGCCAGTTTTGCCCTCGGGATCATTTAAAAGAGCTGGGAATGGATCCCTGCTGCCCCAGGAGCTGAGCACGGTGTCACCACCTCTCCTTAGTGCCCGACTACAAAACTGGGCATTAAAAAAGACAAATCCCTCTTTTTTCTTGATGGAATTCATCTTCTGTACAAGGACTTGTAGGGTTTGGGGCTCTTTGCTGTGGGGGTGTGTGCTGGGCTCTGCAGCACCCATCAGTGCTTTGCCATCAGTCTCTGTTTTCCCTCAGAGCCAGGATTAATGGAAATATGATTGAGGTGATTTTCATGGTTGGGCTTGGATGTTTATTGTATCTCATCAGAAATTCCAGAAAGTGTGACAGCACCTCCAGCTCCTTGCTGGAAGTGGGAAAAATGGCCCCAGCTGAGCCTGCTCCAAGGCTTTTTAAAGCTAAACAAACCAATAAAAGTTTAACACCGACATTATTGATCCTTTTGACCCAATAATAGATTCCCACGAGCCTTAGAGTGACATTGGACCAACCAAAGGTCACTGCCTGAGCTCTGTGAGGAAGAAGAAGATGAACAAAGAGAAAGACACCACCCCAAATTCTCCATCTTGTCCCATATCCACCACTATCCCATAAAAACCTCAAATTTAAACCCCATCACCCAGTGAGAACACACACATCTAACCCACTATACATTTATGATTTTTTCTTATTATTTATATTTCCAAGCCTTCTCCAAGGTTTCAGCTCCAGAGCAGTGTTTTCCAGGGGGGCTGTGCCTGGGAGCACAGAAAGCTCCAAAACTCCAGATCCCTGAGATCCAACACTTTGCTGGCACTTTGTGAGGAGGAACTTCCCCCCTGACCCATCTTGAACTCCAAAGCTCGTTGGCCACCTCGAAATAACACGACATGACTTAAATGGAGGATTGATGGAAAACATTAGGATGTGCTGCATATTCAGGAATTAAAACCACCCTGGCAGCTGCTGAAGGAAAAGGTCATTCCCATCCAGCTGAAATCCCTGAAGAACCTCAAAGCTCCTCAGGGTGCACTGATGGAGAAGTGTTAATGACCATGCAAAGATGTGGTCAGGGCTGACCACCAGCCCCCAGCCCTGCCTGGAAAATTATTGACAGCTTTATTGCTTCTTCTTGTCGTGGTTAGGAAATGAAAAGCCTTTCCCTAATCAAGTAATTGCATTAAGCAACTGCTGGGAACATTTGGCTGCTCTTGCTCCACAGCCTGGAAGCTGAGTGGGTTTTAGATTTGTCACCTGTCAGGAGTCGTTTTGGTCACTTTTCTTTTTGGAGTACAACGATGTCGTTGCTGCTGCCCTGGCAAGTAAAAGTTGGGGTTTGGAGCCACTTGGTAAATGTAGGGCAGGGAAAAGTCTGGGAAATGCTCGGAGCATCTGTGGGAGGAGGGCAAGGGAAGGGAGCTCTGGGGAGAGTGAAACACTGAACCAGGGAATCCAGGAGAAAAGTGAGCAAAGAGAGTTCTGGGGAGCATTGAACCCTAACCAGGGAATCTGGAGTAATAATAGAAATAATAATAATAATAATAATAACAATAATATTATGAAAACAACCCCAACAACACCAAGTGGTTACAACTGAAGGCATGCAATTCCTGGGAGATTTCGGACAGCGAAGAAATTCCTTTTCCTTTTCCTTTTCCNCTTTCCTTTCCTTTCCTTTCCTTTCCTTTCCTTTCCTTTCCTTTCCTTTCCTTTCCTTTCCTTTCCTTTCCTTTCCTTTCCTTTCCTTTCCTTTCCTTTCCTTTCCTTTCCTTTCCTTTCCTTTCCTTTCCTTTCCTTTCCTTTCCTTTCCTTTCCTTTCCTTTCCTTTCCTTTCCTTTCCTTTCCCTGACAATAAAAATAGGAATACAAACAGCTTTGGGTGTAAAACAGGCTCCAACAAGGACAGGGAATGTCCAGGACACAGGAAAATCCCATCCACGTCCAGAGGTTTGGATGCCAGAGCTGCCACAGCAGGACAATGACAATATTTAAACTCAACACTTAAACCTAAAAAAAAAAATCCAAATCACCACAAAAAGTCCCAGTCCTGCCTGCCAAAAATCCAAATAACCCTGCTGAGAATCCTCACTCGTGCTCTCACCTCGCTGCAAGAGTTTGTTTAATCTTCTCCAAACAAAAAGCACTAAAAAAAACATTTTGTTGACAACTAAAAATTATTCTGAGCCCCTTTCTTATCATTTTTCTCTCCTATTTAACAGCTGCAAAGCTGAACATTCTTCCTGAGTTCCTTTTTCATTTCATTTCCCTGCTCCTGTGCTCCGTGCTCTGATGTTTTCTCCTATGAAATTGCCCAGCTGCTGGAATGTCCCTTCTCCAGCCCAAAATGCAGAATTAAGTATTTAAAGCTGAACTTGGAATGCAAGGGGAAAAATGTAACTGCTAAAAATATCCCCTTCCCATACCTTTGATTTAGGATGGGTTTTCCACGGACTTTTCCTTTGATTTGTGGGATTTATTTCTTTTTTTAGCAGCCGAATTTCAGTTCTGAGCAAGGAATTATTTAGGAATTCCTAATCAACCAGTCAATTTTGATTATATGGATTCCACTTGGGCAACTCCTCCCATAAATACAATAAAAATGCAGTTTCGAGAGCAGGAACAGCTACAGGCCCAAAATCCCTCCTGGAAAATAGGAAAAACTGGGATTTCCTGGTTATAGCTGTGGTTTTGGTCATTATTGGAGGAGAAACCTCAAATTCTTCACCAAACATCAAATTTCTTTCCTGCCTTGAAGAAAATTCCCAAATTTCCCGAGAGGAGATGAGGAGGGAAGGCAAGAGGGGATTATTGTAGGAAAACTGATCATTTCCATAGCTCTGGACTTTTTAAAACTGCATCATCTGCTTTTGGAAAATTGGAATTTTTGGGATGGAATTTAGGCAAGGCCACGGGGCCATCAGTTGTGTCATTCCACTCATGATGGAAAGAATATTCCTGAATATTCCTAGAAGAAAATCAAAATGCTCCCAAAAAAATCCCTCAGATGGGGGAGTGCTCAGGTCTCTCCTTTTTATATTACTGAGACATTTAGTTTGCAAGGAAACTCCAATAATTTGTGTATTCCCAAGAGTCCAAACCTCTGTTGTTAAAAAATAGCATGAAAGGAATTCCTAGAGTTAAAAAAAAAAAAGATGACTGGATGATTTTTATTTGGAAGGAAGCGATGATTGTGGGGAAATGTTTACCTCACATTCCAGGTTTTGTAAAAGATGAGACATTTCTGAGGGAAATATTCCAGGAGAGCGAGGGAATTCACCGGTAGGGAAGCACAGCAGGATGAAAGACAAGGCAGGATTTTGGGGGGGGGGAAAAAATGAAATTCCACAAAGCCAGGCCTCAGTGCTAACAGCTGATCCCAGCTCCTTCCCGAGCCAGGAGGAGAGAAAGAGAAGATGAAAAGAGGAAATCTCAGGAAAGGAAATGAAAAGAGCTTTATTAGCGAGGTTCTTCTCCTGCCTGACCCAATTATCAGATTTTGCATTTAAGTTTAAGACAGCAGATCAAACAACGAGAGGCACTTTGTACTCGTGCCAGGAGCCCAGATGAGATCTCTCAGGGACTCTCCTGCATGCCAGGAATAAGAAACTCTGCCTCTCCCCGAGGTTTTGTTTTTTTTTTGTCTACATGTGGTGCAAAGTGCAAAAAAAAATAGCCCAGTTCATGGCTGGATGAAGGGCAGGATTTATGGCACTTTGAGAGGGGGCAGCAGGAGGAAGAGGAAAATCTAATTATAAGTTTCCCCAAATAAGCTAAAAAGAATTGCAGGCGAGTCCAAAGGTTGGTGTCATGCTAAGGTAGAGAAGAAAGAGCGGTTTGGGATGTTCAGCCCAAGTTTGCTCGGGATATTTGGGGATTTTTTTGGGGGGTTGGGGATAGAAATTCACCTCCAACATCTCCAAGGTGAGACGAAGCAGCTTGTGAGATTTAAACCCCCAGGCTGGGGGTGTTTGGATCTCGAAATCAGGGAACAAAAGTGGAGCAAACACTCTGGAAATGATGATCGAATCAAACACAATTGAAAAATAAAATTTAAAAAAAAAATTCTGCAAATGGAGTGACCACAACCAAACGGACTGAGATGAAATGAGGTGCAGTGAAAAGGACTGAAGCTTGCCAAAAATGATTCCTGCTGAAATCCCAAAAATCAGGCAGGAAAGAAGAATCTCTGCAAGAGGCTCTGTCTCTCTGGGTCTCAGCATTCCAGCTTGGGGGGGTTTTAAGGCTGAGCTGGGATTTGGGATTGAATGAGACGCCTTGAAAGGATTTTCCTTCCCTTCCAAGACCTTTGGACAGCACTGGGAGCACTGGAACCCCCTCCACCTTTAGCCAGGGGTGGAGAACTCGTTCGTGGGGCCACGATGTCATAAAAACAAATTGTGTTGCTTCCACTTGTGCAAATAAAATCAAAGAGCAGCAAAGATCTGGGAGCTAAGGGGGCCTGAGCACATCCCTTTAAACAAAACCAGAGACAAACTTTTCTGGGACAGTTTAAACCCAGCTTTTCCACGGAAGAGCTTCCTCCCTCACCTCCTGCAAGAGATGCTCCGGGTTTTAATACCTGCTCTCATCTTCCCAGCTGGTTGGGACCCTTTGGCACATTTATTCCTGAAGTATTTTGGGGTTTTGATGCATTTCATTACCACCCGTGTTCCTGAGTGCTGTCCCAGCCTTGTTTTCAGGAGACAACTGCAATCCTGCATTTATTATCCCCTTTGGGCTGAAGCCACTTCTAATGGACTTTATTATTATCCACCACATTCCTCAGGAGGAAACATCCAGCCCAGACTTGGCTGCCTCAGTCCTAAACTTGTTCCACAGGGAGCTTTTTGGAAAAAGAGGCCAGGAATTTTTATCCTCCTGTTTTCCTACCTGTTTTCATTGCAGCTTCAGGATATTTTTGCTTTTCTCTGTCATCATTCAGCAGCAAACACAAACAGACCCCGCTTGCTTTTATAATTTCCCTTTACACAAATATTTAGGGATGACCATCCTGCTTTCTCCAGATGTGAGGTAGCCACTTGTGATCCAGATGTTTTTGAATCCCTTTTTCTCCTGCTCTTGTAGACCAGAAAAGCCTCAGCATGTGGAGAAAAATATGAAAGAGAGAAGTCTATAAAATCATAAATACAGGGACCAAAGTGAGGGTGAGTATTATTCACTCCAGAGCAAAAAAACTGTCGGGTAAGTTTTTTGAAATGATTTTTCCCCACGGTTTTTAATTGAATCCTGGATTTTTTGCCACCAGAGGCTGCAGAGGCCAAATTGGAAACGAATCCAAAGAAGTTCAGACATGTTCACAACGAATGGTGGGTGAAGCCATGGAAGGAGAGCTCTGATGCTGTCTGGAATCATTTATAAACAATTCCCAGCCCCCCAAAAAATCCCTATTCCAAATCCAGATTCTCCTGACCATTCCACAAGACGAGATTTGGTGTCACAAGATTATTTTTACAAGGAAGGGACAAACCAGATGTGATGTAGAGGACAAATCAACCTCCTCTCACACAGCAGCAAAGCTCTGAAGAACATTCCTGCTCTCCAGCTCGGGGGCTGAGCTTGGCCAGGGAGGGAAAACCTCGGTTTTCCCTTCAGGAATTCCAAATTCTGCCTTTTCTGTGGATTTTTCCTTGCTGGAACAAAGACATCATCAGGGAAAACTTCCCCTGAGCTGAACGAGTGGGAGAAATTTGTTCTCCCAAGGATCCATCTGGAAGGAAGGATGGATATTTCTGGAGAGGAAATTTCTGGATGTTTCTTCCCACCTGGAAGCAGTGCTGGGGGAAGCTGTGGCACCTGAGCACAACAAATCAATCCCAACTCTACAAAATCTTCCCTGGAAAGCTGCAGTCATGATCCCACCCCACAGGGCTGTTCCTCCTCTGTCAGCATGAGTGGCTGATAATTAACAATTATTAATTTGATTCTTTGCAAGTCACTCTGAATTAGAAACCTTTGCTCTTAATCCAGTCCCAATCTGCTCCATTTTCTTTCCACCTCATCCATAACAGCATCAACACCGACACGGGGCTGGGAAGGAAATAATTTTTCTTGGATATAATAATCAAATTATTCAAACATTCAAATAATGTTTTGGCTCGTCCATGACAGCTCCTTGTGTTGCAGAGTTTTGTGTTTCTTGGTTAAATCCTGCTCATTGTTTGCTCTCTTTTTTTCCCCCTTTTTCCTCCCCACCCCCCCATTTTTTTTTTCCTAAGCCACGTTGGAATAAGGAAACACAAATATATAAAAAGCAGCTGTTGAAATGTAATTAAAGAACAGACAGGGCCTTGTGCCAAGCCCTGCTGAGGGAAAGGAGAGCCTGAACCCTCCTCTGGACACATCCCAGTGCTGGGATGCAGCTACTGGGAGCAATTCCTGAGCATGGAGTGGGAGCAGGGAAAGGAGAATCCAGAGGGGGAGCAGGGAAAGGAGAATCCAGAGGGGGAGCAGGGAAAGGAGAATCCAGAGGGGGAGCACACAAAGGCAGAACCCATTTCAAATCAAGATAAACCCACTCCACAGAGTGGGAGCAGAGAAGGGAGGATCCAGAGTGGGAATAGACAAGAGACAGATCCAGAGTGGGAGCAGAGAAAGAGAGATCCAGAACGGGAACAAAGGCAAATCCAGAGTGGGAACAGAGGCAGATCCTGACCGGGAACACACAAAGAGAGATCCAGAATGGGAACTAAGACAGATCCCAAATGGGAACACACAAAGAGAGATCCAGAATGGGAACTAAGACAGATCCCAAATGGGAACAAAGGCAAATCCAGAGTGGGAGCAGACAAAGATCCAGAGTGAGAGCAAAGACAGGTCTCAGATGGGAACAAAGACAAATCCGGAATGGGAACAGAGACAGATGCAGAGTGGGAACACACAAAGATCCAGAGTGGGAAATAAGGCAGATCCCAAATGGGAACAAAGACAGATCCAGAGTGGGAACAGAGGCAGATCCTGAGCGGGAGCAGACAAAGACAAATCCAGAATGGGAACAAAGGCAGATCCAGAGTGAGAGCAAAGGCAGATCTCAAATGGGAACAAAGACAGATCCAGAGTGGGAACAAAGACAAATCCAGAATGGGAACAGAGGCAATGCAGAGTGGGAGCACACAAAGAGAGATCCAGAATGGGAACACACAAAGAAAAATCCAGAATGGGAACAGAGGCAGATCCAGAGTGGGAACACACAAAGAGAGAACCAGAATGGGAACAAAGACAGATCCCAAATAGGAACAAAGGCAAATCCAGAGTGGGAATAGATAAGAGACAGATCCAGAGTGGGAACAAAGACAAATCCAGAGTGGGAGCAGACACAGATCCAGAGTAGAACAAAGGCAGATCCAGAGTGGGAATAGACAAGAGACAGATCCAGAGTGGGAGCAGACACAGATCCAGAATGGGAACAAAGGCAGATCCAGAGTGGGAATAGAGGCAGATCTAGAGTGGGAAGAGACAAGAGACAGATCTAGAGCAGGAACACACAAAGGCAAATCCAGAGTGGGAATACAAGAAGGAATATCCAAAGTGGGAACAGACCAAGGCAGATCCAGAGTGGGAGCAAAGATCCAAAATGGAAACAAAGGAAGATCCAGAGTGGGAACACACAAAAGCAGATCCAGAGTGGGAATGGACAAAGGCAGATCCAGAGTGGGAATGGACAAAGGCAGATCCAGAGTGGGAACACACAAAGGCAGATCCAGAGTGGGAATGGACAAAGGCAGATCCAGAGTGGGAACACACAAAGGCAGATCCAGAGTGGGAATGGACAAAGGCAGATCCAGAGTGGGAACACACAAAGGCAGATCCAGAGTGGGAACACACAAAGGCAGATTTGTGCATCACTCCTGCCATGTGGCTGCTGCAGTTGGATCAAAGGAGAAGTAAATTCTCTTTTCATTCCTACTAAACACGGCTGTTTTCTTCCCAAGCAAATGTTTAGGAATTGGTGGGATGAAGG
Source organism: Rhabdornis inornatus (assembly GCA_013397075.1). NCBI lineage: Eukaryota > Metazoa > Chordata > Aves > Passeriformes > Rhabdornithidae > Rhabdornis > Rhabdornis inornatus. The sequence goes on from VWZS01009921.1 coordinate 35,161, forward strand.
AAGCCTGAGCCTGCCCTTTCTGTGCTGTTGGATATTTCACAGGGATTCCCAGAGCTGCAGAGAGCAAAGTTCTTCTGGACCAGAGGGAAATGTCCTGTGGCGTCTGGAGAGATGAGGAGAGCTGGAACTTTCCTGTGTTACAACCCCTGTTCTTGGGTGATTGACCACAGAAAGGTTCTTTCATGGAATCATGGAATGGTTTGGGTTGGAAGGGAGCTTAAAATCACCCAGTGCCACCCCTGCCATGGCAGGGACACCTCCCACTGTCCCAATGTCCAACCTGGCCTTGAGCACTGCCAGGGATCCAGGGGCAGCCACAGCTGCTCTGGGAATTCCATCCCAGCCCCTCCCAGGGAACAATTCCTAATTCCCAAGATCCCATCCAGCCCTGCCCTCTGGCAGTTCAAAGCCGTTCCCTGTGTCCTGTCACTCTTTGTCCATATAAAAAGTCCCTCTTCCTCCTTTTTAAAGCCTCCTTTGTCACTGGACAGGGCTCTNTTGTCCATGGATGTCCCCATCCTTCAGCAATGTCACCACAACCCTCACCTTGGTGCTGGCCCAGCCCATGAAAATGGCAGAGAATTCCCATTTTGCTTTTCTGAATCTATCCCCCACGCTGCCTGCAAAGCAATTTTCTACAAGAATCCCAAATCCTGCCTTGGCCAAACCAAACCAGCGGTGAGGCTGAAGCATTTCCAGATAGTTTTGCCTTTCCAGTGGTGCCACACAACCTTTTATATGCTGGAAAACACCACCTGGACATTTATTTATGGAGTGATGCTCTATTTTCCCTCACCTGCTGCATATCCCAAAGTTTTGGCTCCTCCAGTCAATGCCCTAAACTTGAAAAGGCCAGGAAAATTTAAACAACAAGGAGTTTTCTGAAAAATTACAAAAAAGAAACAACTCCAAAAAAAGCAGGGCTGAAATATAAAATGAAGCAATCTGGGATTTTATTTCTGGCTCATGTTGTCTTCCAAGCTCACCTCTAATATGCCAGAGGGAACAGTTTTTCTCCTGATTGATGGAAATTTAAGTCTCCTCATAGGAAGGGTTTCCCTTCCAGAAAATGAAAACTTTAAAAAAAAAAAAAAAAAAGTATCAGACAACACGAAGCTGTGCCAAAGAACAGAATTTTCCAAAGATTTGGCTGGAATAGTCACTTTGTTTTACATGGCAAAATCTGTGCTGAGAAGAAAACACAAAGATGTGGAAAATGCAGAAGCTGGATTTTCTTTTAAGAATCAATTTTATGTGCAGGGCTGGAAATCCAGAATTAACCTTGTGCTCACAGGTAAGGTCACAAAAATAAACAGGAATTAGGGAATAAGCAGAAATTTCAGGATTAAACAGAGCCTAAAAGTTAAACAAGAGGATGTGGGTGCCATTAAAGAAGTGAAAAGTGACTTTTGGTGGGAAATATCAATAATTTATCTTCTTAGTTTTAATGGAAGTGTCCCTGCCCATAGCAGGGGTTGGAATGGGATGAGCTTTAAGGTCCCTCCTAAACAATCCTGAGCTGACTTTTTTAAACCAAGCCTAAATTTTGCTGCCTTGGCACCTTGAGATAACCTTCTCTGGAAGGAAATGGGAACCTTTTCCCCTTGGATTGCTGCTCTTGGACTAAAAATTTGGGGAAATTTTGGTTTGTCTCTGTCCAGACTCCTCATGCAGGGACTGCCCTCACCTGAGCGCTGCATAAACCCCCAAAATTGATTCCCAGCTCTTATTAACTGATGGGAGAATGTGTTAAAATGGATTTATTCAGAGTTTTACCCATGGCTTTTCTCCTCTGAATTCCCAAAAATCTTGGAGCATTCTGCACACAAAGCCTGGTGTCATTATCTCTGCTGGGCACATGGGACTTGGAGTTAGAGGAAGGGGGATCTTATCAGCTCAGACTTAAGCCCTGCCTGATTAAACCCAGCCTATCTGAGGGTGCAACAGCAGCAGGACCCCTCTGGAGTGGATTTTTAGGGATGTGACTTGGGCAGGCAAGAGAAGAAAAGAATTCTGGGTTTATCCTGCAAGGCTGAGCTCTCTGACTGTCCTGCTTAAGAACAAGCCTGGCTTTCTTAAGCTGAGCTCTGTGGGAGAACAGAATGTGCTGGAAGTTAAACCAGTGCTTGAATTAGTGTTTTTGTAGCTCTTTTGAGTCACCAAAACGCCACAAATGGAGATAAAGCCACTTTAAATCAAGATAAACCAATCCTGGAGGGATCCATGTGATCCCTGAAGGAATAAACCAACCCCAAGTGGCACCAGCCCCACTCAGAGACTACAAAAATTTTTAAAAATATAAAAAAATCCAAATAATTTCATAACAGAAGTGCTGCCCTCCCTCAAATGCAGGCCTGGAAGCAGCAGGAAAAGCAGGAATTATGGAGGAATTAAGAAAGTTCTTTCTTAAACTGAGTTCTGTGGGAGAACAGAATGTGCTGGAAGTTAAACCAGTGCTTGAATTAGTGTTTTTGTAGCACTTTTGAGTCACCAGAACCCCACAAATGGAGATAAAGCCACTTTAAATCAAGATAAACCCAATCCTGGAGGGATCCATGTGATCCCTGAAGGAAGAAACCAACTCCAAGTGGCACCAGCCCCACTCAGAGACTACAAAAACTGAAAAAAAACTTAAAAATCTGAATAATTTCGTAACAGAAGTGCTGCCCTCCCTCCAATGCAGGCCTGGAAGCAGCAGGAAAAGCAGGAATTATGGAGGAATTAAGAGAGGGATTGGAGCTCCTGGTTGTTTGTGCCAGACACACAGGGCTTAAATTAAATTTCTTCCGGCCCAGATGTGCCGGGAGGGGGAGAAGGAGGCAGGAAACTCAGCTTTTCCAACATATTGGTTTAGTGCAGACCCTCTGGTTTGGAGAGGCAGGTGAGGACACAGTGGCACTGCTCAGTGCCACCAGGACCTTGGGGACACAGCTGGTGACCCCCAAGCTCTGCAGGATCCGAGATTCCCTCTGGGAATTCTCATGCAGGTGCAATTCCCTCCTGAGCGTGGCAGGACACCAGGCTGGGATCGTGGGATCTGTTAATCCTGATATCCAAATTAAACCTGCCCTGCCTGGCATTTATCCCAGTGTGGGGGAGGGGTGGCAGAGGGAGCAGATCCTGCAGGCCAGGATCAACATTTCATGGATTCTCCATCCTGGGAATGGCCCAGGACAGGTGGGACAGTGTGGGGGTGTGTGCTGGGCTCTGCAGCACCCATCAGTGCTTTGCCATCAGTCTCTGTTTTCCCTCAGAGCCAGGATTAATGGAAATATGATTGAGGTGATTTTCATGGTTGGGCTTGGATGTTTATTGTATCTCATCAGAAATTCCAGAAAGTGTGACAGCACCTCCAGCTCCTTGCTGGAAGTGGGAAAAATGGCCCCAGCTGAGCCTGCTTCAAGGCTTTTTAAAGCTAAACAAACCAATAAAAGTTTAACACCGACATTATTGATCCTTTTGGCCCAATCATAGATTCCCACGAGCCTTAGAGTGACATTGGACTGACCAACCAAAGGTCACTGCCTGAGCTCTGTGAGGAAGAAGAAGATGAACAAAGAGAAAGACACCACCCCAAATTCTCCATCTTGTCCCATATCCACCACTATCCCATAAAAACCTCAAATTTAAACCCCATCACCCAGTGAGAACACACACATCTAACCCACTATACATTTATGATTTTTTCTTATTATTTATATTTCCAAGCCTTCTCCAAGGTTTCAGCTCCAGAGCAGTGTTTTCCAGGGGGGCTGTGCCTGGGAGCACAGAAAGCTCCAAAACTCCAGATCCCTGAAATCCAATAGGACAGGACACAAACCAGCCTGGGATAGTGGAAGGTGTTTGTTTGATGGAACAAAACCATCTTTAATTAATGTCCCTTCCAATCCAAACCACTCCATAATTCCATTATTCTGGAGCCAGCTGGAATCCTGAGCTGGGCTGGAATTCCAGTCTAATGGAGCACAGACACAACTTTGCTGCAGCAGCAAGTGCTGACACCATCAGCTACCACTGATTTAATTTGATTTTCTCTCCTGACTGCTCCTAAGCAGGCTCACATGGGATGCAGCCGGGATAGGGAGGAGCCAGGATTTATTTTGGATGTTGTGGAATAGCAGAGTCTTCAATTTTGGATATTTCCAGCACAAATTTGGATGCTTTGGAATGGCAGAGTCTTGAATTTTGGATATTCCCAGCACAAATTTGGATCTTGTGGAGTGGCAGAATCTTAAATTTTGGATATTCCCAGCAAAATTTGGATGCTGTGAAATAGCAGAGTCTTAAATTTTGGATATTTCCAGCACAAATTTGGATGCTTTGGAGTGTCAGAGTCTTAAATATTGGATATTCCCAGCACAAATTTGGATCTTGTGGAATAGGAGAGTCTTCAATTTTGGATATTCCCAGCACAAATTTGGATCTTGTGGAGTGGCAGAGTCTTGAATTTTGGATATTCCCAGCACAAATTTGGATGCTTTGGAGTGACAGAGTCTTAAATTTTGGATATTCCCAGCACAAATTTGGATGTTGTGGAATGGCAGGGTCATCAGTTTTGGATATTCCCAGCACAAATTTGGATCTTGTGGAGTGGCAGAGTCATCAGTTTTGGATATTGCCAGCACAAATGTGGATGCTGTGGAATAGCAGAGTCTTGAATTTTGGATATTCCCAGCACAAATTTGGATGCTGTGGAGTATCAGAGTCTTAAATTTTGGATATTCCCAGCACAAATGTGGATGCTGTGGAATGGAAGAGTCTTAAATTTTGGATATTCCCAGCACAAATTTGGATCTTGTGGAGTGTCAGAGTCTTAAATTTTGGATATTCCCAGCACAAAGCTGAGAAATATTCACGGAATAAACCAGTCTGGATTAGCAATGAAGGAAATGGCTGCTTTGATACCATTTAAAAGAAATTAATCTTTCCTTACCAACATTGTGTTTGTGTGACAAAATGATGCTGCCAGCCACCACTGAATCCCAGATTTTGGGTGGAAAAAAAAAAGCTTTTGGGCAGCATTCCTAGAAAGGAGGGAAAAAATGCAGGAAGAGGAGGAAAAAGCCCAAAAAGAGGAAAAATTTCCAGGTGTGGCTTTGAAGGAGCAGAGTTTATTTGCTCTACCTGAGGACAAACAAGCTCTGTGTGTTCCAGCCCATGGAAAGATTCCTGCAGGGATCCTGCAGAGGGAGAGGTTGGAAAAGTTTATCACAGCCCTCATCTGGGAAATGGGAAAAGCAGGAATAACCCAAATATTTTGATGGATTTCTCCTCTTTCAGCCCCCAGCACTGTCCCTGTGATGCAAAGGAGCTTTCCCAAGCTGTGTGAAATCCCCAGATTTGTGTCCCCTTATTTTTATCCTGTTTTTCCCCCAAGGGAAAATGGGATCAGGGCTGTTGGATGAGGAAAATGGCATTTTCCTGGTGGGAGAAGCAGGAAAAACGTGGAGATGCCCTCCAGATCTAACACACCACGGGAAATCCAATCCAAGTGGATTTAGGAGGGATGGGATTTATCCTGAAGGATTAACCAAGAGCAGCTAAGCCAGAACTTCCACAAAATTCCTCTGGATGCAAAGTGACCCTCCCTGCTCCTCCTGACCTTCCCAAGGCTTGGAATTCCATCCCTGCCATCCTGGTAGGATAAATTTAGTCCAGGATTTCCATCCCTGCCAGCCTGGCACGATTTATTTACTTCAGGAATTCCATCCCTGGCAGGATTTTTTAATTCAGGAATTCCATCCCTGGCAGGATTTGTTTAATTCAGGAATTCCATCCCTGGCAGGATTTGTTTAATTCAGGAATTCCATTCCTGGCAGGATTTCTGTAATTCAGGACATCCATTCCTGGCAGGATTTCTGTAATTCAGGATTTCCATTCCTGGCAGGATTTTTTAATCCAGGAATTCCATTCCTGGCAGGATTTGTTTATTCCAGGCTGGCTCCTGCTGAGGCTGGGCTGGGTCAGGCACAGCCAGGTCTTTGTTCAGGCAGCCACTGCCTAAAGCTGGAATTAAATCCTGGATTAAATAAATTTAATCTGCTCTGGAGCCACGTGTCCCTGCATTTTCAGAGGGCAGGGTGGGACAGCAGCCCCTGCTGGGATATCCCAAAGGAAAGAGGGAAAACAAAAAACCCAAAAAAACCCCAAACCAGCAGCACTAAAACCAACCCTCACCTAAAAATGCTCTTAAATTTTTGGGAATACAGGAGTTGTAAAGCCAGGAAAGGAAGAAAAACTGCAGCTTTTTGAGGAGTTTGAGGTTCTTTTCCTGGAAAATGAGCAGATCCAGCTTCCCTGCAGCAGGATGAGGCTGCTCAGACAAACCCCCCACGCTCCAATCCCTCTCCATGTTCCAGTCAGGAGCTGGAAATCCTGAGCTTTGCCAGGCCCAGGGCACTGATTCCATGTTGTAGGAATGTGCTCTGGATGGGGATTAACAGGAATGTTTATTTGGGGATGTGGCACCTCAGGGTTGGGATCTGATTCCTTCCAAAAAAAACATCCCCAGTCCAGAGGGAGCTTCAGCCCAGGCTGGGCTGGGGGATTGCCTTTGGAAAATCCCAGCCTGGAGCAGGGAATTCCCAGCCCTCTTCTTAAACCAGATTTGGGGGGCCCTGATGGGCTCAGGATGTGCTGGGTGAGAAAAATTTGAAAAAATCAGATTTTCTGCTGCCCTCAAATCCAAAGCAACCCAACCACTGCTCCTCTTTGATGGAAACTCAGGAATTTTTTTTTTATTTTTATTTTTGCTAGAATGTTGCTCTTGATTTAATCATAGAATCGTGGAATGGTTTGGGGTGGAAAAATCCTTCATGATAATCTAACTCAAAGATAAAAGATTAAAAATGAAATATAAGATATGAAATAAAATATAGAAATATAACTTTATAAGTTTATAACATAAAATAAGATAGAAAAGCTAGATTTAAAGATAATCTAATTCACTTTCCACTGTCCCAGGCTGCTCCAAGCCCCAATGTCCCACCCGGCCTTGGACACTTCCAGGGATCCAGGTTCTCTGGGAATTCCATCCCAGCCCCTCCCCACCCTGCCAGGGAACAATTCCTAATTCCCCAAATCCCATCCATCCCTGAGCTCTTCCATCTTAAATTGATTCCCTCTTTTTCCATCCCTCCATTCCCTCCTCCAAAATCCCTGCCCACACTTCTCTCTGAGCCTCCGTGACCTTTTGGAATCTTCCCACCACACTTTGTAGTTTTGTTTTCCAGCTTTTTTTTTAACTTGTCTGAAATCAGGGTCTGGGGAAGAGTTTCTTCAGCCCTTCCTGCAGGTTTTTCTGGCTCATTTCTCCATAAAAATCCATTGCAGAGCAGCCTGGGACAGCGGGAGGTGTCCCAGCCCATGGCAGGGGTGGCACTGGATGAGTTTTAATCCCAAACCAGTCTGGGATTTCATTTTATGATTCCCTGGTGGGTGGGGGGAATTTCTTGCAATCTCAAGATTCTTCTTTCTTGCCTGATTTTTGGGATTTCAGTGGGAATCATTTTGGCAAGCTTCAGTCCTTCTCACTGCACCTCATTTCATCTCAGTCCATTTGGTCACTGCATTTGCAGAATTTTTTTATTTTTTTTTTTTTAATTTTTCAATTGCATTTGATTTGATCATATCTCCTTTCCAGAGTGTTTGTTCCACTTTCAGATGTACCAGGGGAGACAAAATCCTTCAGGGATCACTGGGGCAGATTTCTGGCTCAGAACCAAGACCACATTTCCCTCTGAGTGGCACAAAACCCTCAGAGAAAGCAACAGAAAAAAAAAAAACAAAACCCCAACAATAGAAAAGAAGGAAAACCCAAACTCTTTATAGAAGCTTTCATGCTTGTCTGTGTAATATAATTGAATAAAAATGAAATTATTATTATTAAGTTTGAATAATAATAAAGTCTCTACAGCAGCACAACCATTCATTTTCTGCTCTCCCAAGCCAGGTCAGCCTATGAGATTCCAGCTTTAGGGCTTGGATGGAGCAAGCAAAGTTTTTTTGGACAAGAGCTGAGAGGCTGACAAGGAACACAGTGTGCAGGACATGTGCAGGCACTCGAACAAAAATGCAAATCCAACTCTCCAGTCTCCAGCTTTTCCGGCCAGAAAGAATTGCCAGAAAATAACTCCAGGCAGGGAAAACAAAAAACAAAAAAACAAAAAAAAAAGCTGCTGGAGAAATTCTCTTCAATTGTTTTCAAATTAATTTTCTCTTTTTGGAATAACTGAGGAGAAAGTCAGGACACAGAGCCTGATTCTCTCTCCCTGCTCAGGGCACGGAGCTGCTCCAGCCTGGGAGGGTTTGAGGAGGATCCTGAGCCTCAGGGATGATATTAAATCCCAGCCACGGGCATTTCTGGCTGCCCTGGACAGAGCTGGGAGGAGGGAAAAGCCCAGCTAGGGATGAACAGTCAGCAGTCAGAAATCAGGGAATCATGGAATGGTTTGGGAAAGAAGGGACCTAAACATCACCTGATTCTAGAAATCCCCTAAACATCACCTAATTCCATAAATTACCTGAACACTGATTCCAGAAATTACCTTAACACTGAGTCCAGAAATTACCTGAACACCACCTGATTCCAGAAATCACATAAACACTTCCTGATTCCAGAAATTACCTTAACACTGAGTCCAGAAATTACCTAAACACCACCTGATTCCAGAAATCCCCTAAACACCACCTGATTCCAGAAATTACCTTAACACTGATTCCAGAAATCCCCTAAACACCACCTGATTCCAGAAATTACCTTAACACTGATTCCAGAAATCCCCTAAACACCACCTGATTCCAGAAATTACCTTAACACTGATTCCAGAAATCCCCTAAACACCACCTGATTCCAGAAATTACCTTAACACTGATTCCAGAAATCCCCTAAACACCACCTGATTCCAGAAATTACCTTAACACTGATTCCAGAAATCCCCTAAACACCACCTGATTCCAGAAATTACCTTAACACTGATTCCAGAAATCCCCTAAACACCACCTGATTCCAGAAATTACCTTAACACTGATTCCAGAAATCCCCTAAACACCACCTGATTCCAGAAATTACCTTAACACTGATTCCAGAAATCCCCTAAACACCACCTGATTCCAGAAATTACCTTAACACTGATTCCAGAAATCCCCTAAACACCACCTGATTCCAGAAATTACCTTAACACTGATTCCANTCCCATAAATCCCCTGAACACTGATCCCATAAATCCCTTGAACACTGATCCCATAAATCCCCTGAACACTGATCCCATAAATCCCCTGAACACTGATCCCATAAATCCCTTGAACACCACCTGATTCCACCTCCTGCCCCTGGCCAGGATCTGTTCCACCACCCCAGGCTGCTCCAAGCCCCATCCAGCCTGAGCTTGAACACTTCCAGGGATGGGAATTTCACACCCAAAGAGGTTTTTTCCCCAAAAGCATTTGGAAATAACCTTTTTGGGAAATGTATTATTTGGGAATAACATTTTTTGGGGGGGGAAATAAATGAGAAGGTGGCAGCCAATTCCAAGAAAAAAGAGGAGCCCAGAGCCAGCAGAGGAGGGATGGAGAGGAAAGAAAATCCCATGGGAGCTTCCACCAAAGGAATTGTTGGGTGTTTGATTCTCACTCTGCTCGAGGGAAAAACTTTGCAACCAAACAGGATCACAAAAAATAAATCTCTGGCTTCTCCAGCAGCAACTAAACCTCCTCAAAGCCCCCACTTATTCCCAGGAAAAATCTCCTCAAAGCCCCCACTTATTCCCAGGAAAAATCTCCTCAAAGCCCCCACCTATTCCCAGGAAAAGTCTCCTCAAAGCCCCCACCTATTCCCAGGAAAAATCTCCTCAAAGCCCCCATTTATTCCCAGGAAAAACCTCCTCAAAGCCCCTCTGCATCATTCCCATGGGATGGGAAGAAGGAAAAGTGTCACACCTTGGAGTGAGTGACCCTTGGTGGGTGAGGACAAAGGCTCAGCTGCCAACATCTCATTCCCACTCATCCAGCACCAAAAACTCCTGGAATCTTCTCCCAGTCCCCAGAGCAGCATTCAAACCCTGAGCAAGAGGGGCAACAAGAAAATCAATCCCTCCAAGCCACTGTCCCAACAAACTCCTGGAAAAATTCAATCCCTCCAAGTCACTGTCCCCCCAAAAAAACCTGGAAAAACTGTCCAGAGAGGCAGGGAAATAAATCAGGATGGGCAGCAGCTGCCAGGGACAGGAATCCTTTCCTGCCAGGTTTAATTCAGGTTCAGCCAATCCGAGCATTCCCCCTCTCTCCAGCAGCTTGGATATCACAGATGTAAATAAAGAATTATTTAGGTTGTAAAGCCACAGCAAAAAAATAAAAAAAAATTAATATTGACCTGAAACTCCAGCCAGAATCTCGTGGTGATGTAGCTGGGTAAAACCTAAATAAATGACACGAATTTCCTGAAGGAAAAGGTGCATCCCAAAGCCTTTTGCTCTTTTTCATGAAGGAAATTTTATCTGCTCTCATTAAGCAGGGAAGGATCTCGGAGTTTTTATACAAAGCAGATAAATGCAGAAAGAAACAGAAGGAAAGCTGAGATCAGCTGGAGCCTAAAATCCTTTCCCAGACAATGTGGGGGATGAAATCCAGGAGCTTTGCAAAGTCTGCCCTGTGCTACTCACTGGGATCAAGGAGCTGCAGATGATTCAGATTTCTGCCTTTCCCTCAAAAGAAGCCAGGAAAAATCTTCTGTTTTCCATGGACAGACAGAAGCGGTGGCCCAGCCTCCCTGGTTATTAATAAATCCACTGCAATCACCCTGCTAACGAGATTTTGGGGTGGTTTGTGAGGTCACAGCACCAAGAGATCAACTGGAAAGCACCAAAAAAAATCATTGATAACCTTTGGATTATCTCAACGATTTTCCTGCTCTAAACATGTCTCAGCTTTTCTGTGACAACTCCAACCATGAACTTAAGAGTGCGTGAATTATTTTGGATTTAAATTTTAATTTATTCAGTGGACAGCAGGGCGCTGATCCTTGCCTTGTTTCCCAAAACTGGTGTAAATTCATCCCTTAATTCTGATTTTTCCTCTGCACACAAGACCTGGCATGAAAAGGGGGTAAAAATAAAGGATAAGGGAATGAACACGAAAATGGGCAATTTCCAAAGGTCAGCGTTGCTCATTGGAGGAGAAAATTTAATATTTTCAGACTAAACTTTGCAACAAATGGCTCCTCAAGTAACGGTGAAAATAAATTTGGGTTTAGAAGAACACGAAAATAAATTTGGATTTAAATGACCATGCAAATCAATTTGGATTTGCACTGTGTCTCTAAATATTACAGTGCAAAAGGGCCAAGAACAGCCACCAGCCAAGTATGAAGATAATGATTTAAAAAATAAGGGGGAAAATATGGATTTTCCAGAGTGGAGTGGTTAATTCCCAGAGTTAATTAATACCCCTAGGGGATTGAAAGGGACTTTCCACAGGGGCATGGAGTGGCAGGAAAAGGGGGAATGGCCAAATTTCAGCTTTTTTTGGGGGTGAGGAAACCACAGCTTCTCTGGGAAATCCATTCCAGGGAGGAATTTCTTCCCAATATCCCATTTAATCCTCCAGTTTAAAGGCATTCCTCCTCATGCTATCACTCTGTGAAAATTCCCTTTCCAAGCTGATTTTATTTTTGGCACAATTGGGATGGGGAGCTCTGGCCAGGATTTAAGGCAGAGCTGCCAAATCCTTTGGGACAAGGATCCCTTCCCACCTGGAAAACTCCTGGAAGTTTCTGGGCAATCCCAGTTTTGAACAATTCCAGCCTAGTCCTGGATGCCCTAAATGCCCTAAAATCGTGCTCGTTTCTGAGAAATGTTTTGGAAAACTTGATGACAACGTGCTGACAGTTTATCCCGCTGGGATGCTCCTGGTGTTGACAGCTGCTCCAAAAAAACAGAAAAAAAACAAACAAAAAAAACCAAAAAACCCAAGAAACCAAACCAAACCAAAAAACAAACAAACAAACAAACAAACAAACAAAACCCAAAAAACAAAATTCCAAAAAGAACACAACCCCCTCCAAAAAAAGAAAAAAACCCAAACAAACAAAAAAACAAAACAAAACAAAACCAAAACAAAAACAAAACAAATAAACAAACAAAAAACCCACAAACAAACAAACAAACAACAAAAAAAAAAAAGACAAACCAAAAAAAACAAAAAAAAATTAAAAAAAAAAAAAAAAACCACCAAAAAAAACAAACAAAAAAACCCCCAGGGAAAATCCAGCTCCAAACTCACATTTCCCCAATTCCCGATGTCACTTTGGGGTTTGTAATCCACCTCTGCAATTCCCAAGGGAACCCATCCCAAGGGCACAGAGGTTGGAAATCGCGGATTTTTCCAGGATTCCTGGAAAAACTCTTCCCGAAGCTGGCAAGGCTGTGCCGCCCGCCTAAACTCGGGATTAGCTGCCCCGTTTGGGACAGGGGAAGAGACAATTAGGAGGTGGTTGAGATAATTAAATGATTTCCTAGAATTGAGGAGAAATCATCAGCCTCTGGAATTCCTGGAATTTCGCCTGCAGGAGATAAAGAAGGTGTGCAGATCTGCCAGGGTTTTGTGCTCTTCCCAAAATTATTTTTTTTTTTAAACAGCCAGGCTAAAAATCCTTGGGATCATCCCTCTCCAATCCTGTTTTCCTGCATTTTATTTATATATTTTTTTTTAATTCGAAAGCACAATGACAATTTATCCAGGAGCACTTTGAGGCTGGATTAAGATTTAGGAGACGACCCCCCTCCATGAGGAAGGAATGTGGCATCCCAAGGATGGCTGAGTTTGGAAAAAACTCAAAAACCTCAAAAAAAAAACCCCTCAAATTCCCCAATCCCGCTGCTGCACGAGCTGCAAAGTTTAGGATGGGATAAACCTGAATTAATTTTAGCCCTGTCTGGTCTAAACCAGTCTAAACTCGAGGTTGGGAAGGCACTGCCAGAGGGTGACTCAAGCTCCTTATCCTGGAGATTTCTCTTGGGATGGGATCAAACCCTAGAAGGAGGAACCTCCCTGCTCCTCTCTCCCCACATTAACAGGGAATAAACTGATGGAATTGGATTTTTCCATAAAATCAGCCTCATCTTGAATATCTCATCCTTTACAAGTCTCCTTTTCCTGGGCATTTTTTGGGAATTTGAAATCTCTGGAAAGCAGACCCAAAGCACAACTTGCAGATAAGCAGGGCTGGCATAAATCTAAAATATTTATTATTTATCCTACATGGAATTTTTTCCCCCTGAGAGCTGCACAAATGAATCCAACAACATTAATGTCATGACTTCCCCATATTAACAGGGAATAAACTGATGGAATTGGATTTTTCCATAAAATCAGCCTCATCCTGAATATCTCTCCCTTTACAAGGCTCCTTTTCCTGGGCATTTTTTGGGAATTTGAAATCTCTGGAAAGCAGACCCAAAGCACAACTTGCAGATAAGCAGGGCTGGCATAAATCTAAAATATTTATTATTTATCCTACATGGAATTTTTTCTTTCCAAGAGCTGCACAAGCTGATCCAACAGCATTATTGTCATGACTAAAAATATTTCTTTTCTGCCTTTTTTCTAAGGCTTCATTACAGTGATTACAGCACCAATAAAACAGTAATAAAACCTCTCCACCAGGAATAAATTCCCCTAAAACTTCCAAAGGAATCACTCAAAGCTTTGGAAATGAACTTTCCATTAGAGGAACTGCATGGATTCCCACAAATCTTTGGGAATTTGTGTGTCCCAAGGATTTTTCCTGCCTGCAAAAGCAGTTACAGCACTGGAGTTTAACATTGAAAAGAGTGAAATGTCTGAGATGGATGCTGGGTTTGGCACACAGTGCAGTGAGATAAAGATCTAATTTAGGGAATTCTATCCATCCATCCCGTTTTGGAGCAGGGAGACAGCTGGAAGTGAAATCACTGGGGCACATGGCAGTGAGTCAGACAGGAGGAAGGGGAATGGGAGATTCCCACAATGGGAAAATCTCGGGATCCAGATGTGCCAAAGCCGGCTCCGAGTGCACAGAGCTGAGCCCTGAGCTGCACTTTGATGCCGAGACAACAAAGAGGGAAGGAGCTGCCTGTAAGATGTGACTCATCCATGCTTTTCCTTGGAAAAGACAAGGAAAATAAAATTTAAAAAAAAGAAATCCCACCCCGTGAAAGAGTTCTGCTGTATGACATCACCTCGGGTAGGAATAGACATGGAAATGTTCCTTGGGAATTCCAGGGGTGGGGAACTGGGGGGTGCTGAACTCTGGGAATATCCTGATTATGGGATCTAGGGAGATGTGGGAATAACACGGGGCCTGGTTTGCCCTTAACACAAAAGAGAAAAAGGAGAAGAGGGAGAAGGAGAAGGAGAAGGAGAAGGAGAAGGAGAAGGAGAAGGAGAAGGAGAAGGAGAAGGAGAAGGAGAAGGAGAAGGANACATCCTCTGGCAGTCCCAGCAACCCAATGGCCTTCCTCTAACTGGATAAGATCCTCATTTTGGGTGGGATATTTCATTCTGCTCATCCCACAGATAAATCAGAGGTTTCTGCAATGCTGTGCTCATCTTCAGAAGCCACAGGTGGAAGGGTGGAGGAGCAGCAGAGGAAAAGGAGCAGTCATGGTGCAATGGGATGGGATGCATGTTTTCCTGTGGAGGATGGAGATCCCAGCAGAGGAACCCTAGAGAAACTCCTGCAATGTTACATTTCCTTGCAATGGAGATTGTTAATTGGATCTGAGCAAGAAATGTGCCAGCAGGTGAAGTGCTCCGTAGGAAATGCCTCCAGGTAAACTAAACCAACAGATAAGCTCAGCCTGGAGGTCAAACTGACCCTGACATTAAACTAAGTTTTAAAAACCCTTCCCAGACCAGGGTCTTTAACTCATACAGAAGTGAAGAAACGTTCACTGGTGGGATTCTCAGGAAGGAAGGTGGATTTTGAAGCTGGGGCAATGAGCACCTGAACAATCCTGGACAATTCTCTTCATTTGGCAGCAGGCATCAGGAGGAGCTGATGTGCTGCACAGGAGATCAGACACAGCCTGGCCTGGCTGGGCTGCTGGGGAAGGGGAGGTGATATTTAATATTTGATATTCCCTACAGGCAATGGATGCCCGAGAGCAGGGAGCATCCATCCCTCCTTCCCAGCTCCTCCCCGCACCAGCATCGGAGGAGGAGGAGGAGGAGGAGGAGGAAGAGGAGAAGGAGATGAAGGAGATGAAGAAGAGGAGGAAGAAGAAGAAGAAGAAGAAGAAGAAGAAGAAGAAGAAGAAGAAGAAGAAGAAGAAGAAGAATTTATCCTTTTTATTTTTTATCATTTTTGATATGTGCAGGAAGAATGTCCTAAATCATTCAGGGAATCCTCCCCAGCTTTAGGAAAACATTTCTGTCCTGAATAATCTGAGTGCCTTGGAAAAGGGATTGCAAAGGAAAAATCCCAGCTTTTTCCTGAGAAGATGAGCAGTGTTTCAAAACTGCCAAGGCAGGAGAGATGTCCTGCCCAAAACAGAGGAACTCACAGCCTGGTCTCAAAATTCTCACTCCCTTCAGCAAGGATTTAGGGACAGACTCAAAAATACAGCTGGAATGCAGAAAGAATCCTCAGGGATGGTTTCCTAAATGCCAGCAAGCTGGAATCATGGGATCATGGAATCATGGAACCATGGAACCATGGAATCATGGAACCATGGAACCATGGAATCATGGAACCATGGAACCATGGAATCATGGAACCATGGAACCATGGAATCATGGAACCATGGAACCATGGAATCATGGAACCATGGAACCATGGAATCATGGAACCATGGAACCATGGAATCATGGAACCATGGAACCATGGAATCATGGAATGGTTTGGGTTGGAAGAGACCTTAAAGTTCATCAATCCCATTCACACCCCCAGCTTCTCAACTTCCCACATGGAATAATTTGGGATGGAAGGGACACAAAGCCCATGCCACCCCTGCCATGGCAGGGACACCTCCCACTGTCCCAGGCTGCTCCAGCCCCAATGTCCAACCTGGAACTGAACATTCCAGGGATGAGAACTCCACGAGCTCCCTGGGCAAGTCCCAAAGCTCTCAGAGCAAAGCCCAGCTCATCCCCTGCCTCCAATCCACGATTTGGGATTTTCTGCCCTGGGATCTTCTCCCAGCTCCTGTGGCTGGACGTGGCCACGGCCACCACCACCACCCACTGTGACCAAAGGGGGAAATTCCCAGGTTTTGGCAGAATCTGTGGGATGGGGCATCCTGTGGGGGAGGATCCCATCCCATTCCTGGTGGCTTTGGGTGTCCCTCCAAACCCTGGGGTCACCAGAGGGCAGGAGGTGACCCTGGACACCACGAGTGCTCAGCCCTGCCCTGCTCTCCTGCACTCCCTCCACTTTTGCCTCCTGAATCCTTGATCCAGCTCCCAAAATCCAGGAACTCAGTCCTTTCCTTGTTTCTCCCCAAAATCTTCTTTTTTCTTCTCGAAAGCTGCTGGACAGACACTCCCAGGGTTGAACACCACCCTGGGTAATGCCATGAGATGTCCCAAATCTCCATGCTGACTTTCCATACATAAAATGGGATTTTCAGCGTTGTTGGGAGGATTTTGGTGAAAACAGAGCAACCACAGGTTGTGCTCGATCTCCAATCCTTTTTCACCCCCCAAACCTCACAGTGCCAAAAAATCCTTTTTTGACAGGATTTTTTTGCTGTCAGCCCCCATGGAAATGAGATTTTTAGCAGGGATAATTCCAGCTGGAAACTCAAACACATTTTATGACAGCTCCACATCCCTTTTAGGATCCATTTTTCTCAAAATGGGTTCTCCCCTGCCAAAAAATCAGTGTTCAGGGAAGGAAGGAAGGAAGATGAAACCCTTGCAGAGTGGTTGGGATTTCTCTTTCCAGGCACAAAACCAAGGAAAGCTGCAGTGGATAATTGATACTCTGACTTTTCTCTGAGAGATGTGGGGCTGAGAGGGAGGAGAGAATGGAAGAGAGAGCTCAGAATGCCCAGGCCCAGCAAGTTCCACCTTGGTGTGGAGCTCTGGAACCATCCAGGCTTGGAAAAACAGCTCCAGGATTAAAAATTCCCTCCCCAGAGCATGAGGCAGCACAAAGGAAAACGCTTTGGATTATCACCCATGGCCTTAATTCTTGCCATCAGCTCCAGGAGAGTGCATGGGACATTCCTGGAATCACAATCAGGTGTGGGGTCCTTCCATACCCTCCTTTCCCTTTGGGATTTCATTTGGGTGACCAGCAACTTCCAGCCAAATCTGCTCCAAAAAATACGAATAAACCAAAGGTACAGGAAATTTACTTTAGGTTTGGGTGTGGGTTGGTTTTGTTTTGTTTTGTTTTTTTTGTTTTAATTAAAGATGGAGCCTCTGGGTTTGTTCTGGGATTTTTTTTTTTTTTCTTTCTTCTTTTTTGAAATAT